>BPVZ01000225.1:53750-68687 GCA_020521535.1 Rubroshorea leprosula | reverse complement strand
CCAAAACTGCTATACCAAACAGGCCCTAAGATTGTGCAATAGGGAAAAAAAACATAAAGTATTAAAACCACATAAGCCATGCTCATCCTTCCTGACTGCATATTTTAACAAACTTTGTTTTAAATTTGGTTAAAAAAAAATTATTTGATGCTTTACACAATAGAAAAGCTAAAAATCTGAGAGATTAAGCTTGCCAAGGGAAAACTTCAGTTTAATTTGCCTCAAATATCTGCATTGAGAAACAATGGATAGTAAAAGATTAACCTACCCCTCGAAGGGTTTCTGTGTTCACATGCTTATCACACCGAACACCTCGAAAGAACAAATCCCCACCAGAAAATTGTTTACCCAAGCAAACATTCAAGGTGACTTCAGAATCATCCACATGGAAACCTATAAAAAAAAGGAAAAAAAAAAATGAAAGGTAAAAAATTTTGTCACGCAAAAACTTTAAAGACATGAGTTCAAAATTAGAGACACATTCCACTCAGACAACGCGGGTTAAATCCCTTGCCCAAGTTCCGCTATCTACAAAAATTTTCATATTTTCTGAAAAAAGGGGCAAGAAAGAAGGAAAGGGTAGAAAGAAAGAGCGAATGTTAACATCATCTGGCATCTATGATCTATTGTGAGAAAAAAGATTAAAATAGTGCATTTCATTTAATAATAAAATACTGCTTCAATTAGCGAGCAATATGAATTCTGCAGTAGAAAACAATCAGCAGAGGAAAAAAAATTGTTATAACAACTCCCTACAAACAGTAGAATCCATAACTTCCTTACAGTTTCCATCCACTTTGAGTAATGCTTTCATCTTCTAGTTACAGTGAAAGATAAAAGAACAGAACAGGCCATGAACACACAAAAGAACATAATTATTCACAGAACTAGCATCATTAATTTAACATGAAAAGACAACAGGAAACCAAAAATATAATTATTCACAGAACTAGCATAATTAATTTAACATGAAAAGGAAACAGGAAAAGAAAAAAAAAAAATTGAAGAGAAGAGGAAAAAGAAAAAGAGTAAAAATAAGCACCTACCAAGTGCTTCATCTCTATCAATTCCATATTCCACAACAAAACCATGATGAGAATCTAGTGTGGCCCCACCAACTTCAGGAAAGAAGACTGCATAATATTTTGAAAAAACAAAATAAGTCTAATTCAAACATTGAATCACATGTTTTTAGTTTTACTTACAGTCTTAGAATGCATAGAAAAGTTACTACCTTTGGATATAGTGCGGATAAAGTCTTCCATCAATCTGTCAAGCATGGCCTCCAGACCAAAGTCATCTAAAACAGCACCAAATTTGTTCATTGTGTTTGGCCGCATGATTCTGAATTTCGTTTCATATACCCATCTTTCAAAGTTTTCTACCTAAGCAATCAGAACCTGATAAGAAAAATATAATAAAAAACTAAAAGACAAGAAAAGGATAAAAGATAAACTCAGAAATCCAAATGAGAACAAGGAAGAAATGATACCTCAGACAACAATAACTCACAGAATTGTGGCTGAAGCATTTCAAAAGTAAAAACTCCTTTAACTGGTTCAGCCATTATACTTCTAAAACTTTCCTCTCTATTCTCAGTGATTGCATTAAGAAATGAGGGGACAAAGAAATTTGTGGCATTCATGGTATACAGTTCCTTATGCAGAGGCTGTCACGAGGATAATTCAGTTAAAGAGATAAAAATAGATATAAAGTTATGCAAGAAAACTGATGTCAAGTCTTATCTGCTCAAAGTAAAATAAAAAATTCTCACTTTGGTAGGTCCTAATTACTAGTGAGTAGTTCCACAAAACCATTTATTTACATTATTCTGCAGCAGCCATAAAGGGTTAATAACAAGTTAAGTTATTGCAGGAAGCAGCAGACTGGAGTGGTAAGAAGACCAATGTTGTTTCCTAGGTCTAACAGAAAGCCTTCATGTCAGTCATTAACAAAAATACCTGATAGTTTGTTATGATTTTTTGACGGTATTCCCGATGCCTTTGAACCTGTTTGAAATTTGAAATATTATGAAAACTATTGTAGTGAGAACAAAAGATAAAATAAAAGGAGAACCATAGACCTTATATACAGGATATCGCCCATTAGGAAATGCATCATTTCACACAAAATGCTGAACATGATGTATGAAAGTGGATGGTTATGTGATGGCAAGTTACAATTGATTATGCAGAAGGACATAAAACTGCATAACTAACATAGAAAGGAGGATTTCCATATCTCTCTATCTCTCTTTCCTTCCAATTTTTTTGTTATCTGACATTTCTCAATCAACAAGGTGGGGTCTCAAAACTTGAAAAGCCTTAATCCTGCTTAAGAATTGCAACCCTGTTGGAAGAAAGTCCATTTCAAGACCAATCCTAAAAAATAGAATTATAGAAGTTTCCTGTTATCTTTATAATTTTTGATCCAGTGATCATATTGGATTGAACAACAAATACCAACAGCAACTCTCGGATAAGAAAAACTTCTACATTTTTCAGCACAATACAATTACCACACTAACAACTGAATTTAAGTTAACAAGCAAATCTAACAATCAAGCAGTCAAATGATAAAACCCTAAGATGGATAGTTTTCGACAGGTAATGGTTATACTAATGCAGCTGGATTTGCCAGAAGACAATGAAGTGAACGCAAAAGAAGCAGCAGAATAAGGTTCAATCAAATTGGAGCTCATTCTTCAGTACTTTAACCAATTCCATTGGAAGTTTAAACCTCCAGAACTGCAACTGGTAGGGATTTCAGCAGAGACGATGATCCATACGCGTATAATAAATACCCAAAGACACACAGATATAAATGCAAACAAATGTAGGTAAATGCTTACGCGATTTCGTTCACCCTCGGGAGAGTACCGCAGGAGAATATCGCGCATGTACTTGAGCTTGGCATCGCGGGAGACGGCGAGCATATACGGAGGCAAGTAAGGCTCAAGGGAGCTGAAGAACAGGGGACTGAAATCCAGTTGCAGGTCGTCGTAACTATCGGGCTTGTGCTCAGTGTTAGGGTTCAACCTCAGCCGGTGCATCGCCACGTTAGGTAAAACGGAGACGCCATTACGGTTGTGTCCAGTGGTCGCCTGCGCTTGCTGTTGCGGCTCCTTTCTAGCAGCATCGAGAGACATGCTTAGGTCTTTCTTCTTCTTAGTGTTTTTTTCCAGTGAGAGAAATCGGGAGGAGATGGAGAAATTCAGAATGAAGATTGGAGGGGCATTTTGGGGATTGAGCTTGAAGTTCTGCAACTAGGGTTTCCTGAAAGAGGAAGAAGAGGTGATCGTGTTTTGCAGGTTAGGGTTAGGGTTAGGGTTACGGTTTGGTGTGTTATGGAAGCGGGGCCCAAAAAATGTGGGGGTAGTTTTGCCAGCACCAGGGTTGCCCATCCTGACGTTTTATTCTTTTTAAAATAATTTTGATATAATTTTTTTAGTACAAATTAACGTGCCAAATAAATAATTAATTTTTTTATTTGTGTGATTAATAATATTTAATACATCTATTTATTTATTTAATGATTTATAAAAATTGTATCAAAAGATATATAAAAAAGTTATTTTAGCACCACTTTTTTTTTTTTTCAAAAATGCTCACTTAGATATATTTCCATTTTAATTTATTGACTTATTGTTATTAAAAAAATTATCTATTGAGAACAATCTCGTGGTTTAGTGGTTTATTTATTTATTTTTGTTACTATTATGTTTGTAAGATGAATTATACAATAAAGTTATATTCTTATTTTTATTTTTTTTTAACATGGGGAATTAAATTTTTTCAAATAGAGAATGGAAAATTTTTTCAAATTATTGGTTTTATTTGAACTCTAATCAATTAAATTTAAGCACAAAAACTTGATGATGTATCATTGGACCGAAGATCGGATTAAAGTTATATCCTTAGTTAAAATTTTAAGTTTTAGAGATTTTAAATTTAAGTTTTAAAATAAATATAAAGGATTGAAAAGAAAAAAATATTTTTAATAGTATATATCATCTATCATTTAACATAATAAAAAAAAAGTACAACTAAGTTATAAGTAACCTTTTTAAAGAAAAGTAAATTTTGATCCTTTTTTTTATCCATTTTAAAAGTAGAAAACTTAAACAATAAAAACATAACTTAATATATATAGTGTCTCATTTTGTTTTAAATTTAAATAAAAAGATGAATTTCAAGGGTGTTTGGCAAAATTTTAAAAATATTTGCTTTACAAGTAAATTTTTCTTTTACAAGTTTAAAATGTTATGGATAGTAAATTCAAAAATTAATTTTTAAAGATGTTTTTAAGTATATTGGAAAAAAAAAAGTTACATATTCAAACTTTTTTCAAACTTATTTAAAACCACTTGTAAAAGCTAATTTTTGTTTTCTCTCTCTAGTAAAATCTTAAATTTAAGAAAAAAAATAATTTTTAAACAAGTGATTTTTAAATTTTATCAAACACCTTCTTTTTTTTTTTTGTTGAGTTTTGTTGCAATACTACGGATTCCCTATTTGGAGCTCTATTAAAGCGCCCTTTTTTTTTTTTTGGTAATTTAGTCAAGATCAAACCAATTCTTACATAATTTGAGACTAATCCCTTCTTCTCCCAAGCATTTTTAAAAAATAGGCTTTGCACACGCTCCACATTGGCCTCATAACCAATTCATTAAAGAAATTAATTTCTTTTTCTTGTAAATCCCAAAATTTGAACCATGAGCTTAACTTATAAAAAAAACTTATTTATCAGTATATCCAATCTTTTTAGACAACATGCTTATTTAATAATAGATATCAATGATGTGTCACTTAAGTCTGTCCCTTCAATTCAGTTAAAAACAAACAAGTAATGGAACTAATCTAATGGCTGTAGACAACAGGGAGTAGAAGAGGATAAAACACAACCTTTGACCTAACCTGCAGTTTACAAAATAACTGTGACCTACCATATTGGAAGATATACATACTGTGAACCATAGCGGTTGTAGAAACACAAAAATCAGTAACATGTAAAAAGTATCTGCTGTATTGCTCTAACTATCTCTGTATTCATACCATAACACCTTTGTAACCAGTACTGTACCACCTATGATGCACATGAACTTGAATTGTTTATGTTCCAACTCTATCCTTTCTACTGACTGTACTCATCTTTTGCAAATTCAGCAACATTCCTCAAGGAGCTTGCTTTGTTGATGCTGACAGATCTATGAATTTGTGAAATTAACCCCTGCCTTTGAGGGCCTGCCATCAGATTACCTCTGTTCATCAGCTGTAATGTCGATCCATGGTTCAGTAGAGGCTGCTGTTCAAATTGTTGTGAGCTAACTTCAGTTAGATGGGAACTTGCGTACTCGGTTGAGCTGGCTGGAGCTTGGGTCTGGAGAGGAAATCTCATTTGATGCTGATTTAGTATCTGTTGCTGATTTGTAAGTGGTTGTGGTGGCTGCCTCTTGTTCAAGATATGTGCCATATCTGAAAAAGTAGGTGCCCTTGGCACTACACCAGCTTCTTGCTGAAATAGAATTCCTTTCATCAAGGTTTTCCTTTCGCTCTCTGCTGTTGTCAGACTTATAGGAACTGCAGCAGACTGATCAGGTATGACGCCACCAATATTGTCAGATAGGCCAAAATTGCCAATGCACGGGATTTGTGTAGCACCTTTAATGAGCGTAGAACCCTCCATGCTTAAAAAGTCACCAAATAGACCAAGACCCCCACTTCCACCACCCAACTGTATTGTACCCATGCCACCCATACTGGCACCCAAACTCTCCACCATTAACTTTCTCTGCATTAATTGCTGTTGCAATTTCTCTCTTTGCATCATCTGAAAATGTAAATGAGCACGTTTGCTCAGAACCTCCTGCCAGTGTGGTTGAGCAGGGTTGACCAGAGCAGCTACATCAAGTACTGGTTTGGATAAGATGCCACCTGGGAGCTGTAGCGTTTCCTGGGAGTTTACAGTGTGGAGATGGTCTCCAGCAAGAGCATTAGGGAGTGGTTGTCCTGCTGACATTGTGTCAGTCAGGGCAGTGGGCAAGGTAGGTGATAAACCACAGGTGACAGTCGAGGAAGGTAGCTCAAGTGTTCTTCCGGCTGTCTGAGTGGCACTGCTAATGGTAACAGTAGGTTTTTGACTGCTTGAGGAATGAATTGCATTGACAGGAATAGGTACCACTGTATCAGAAACTAAGCGATATCCTTCACGTGCCATCTGTTTGAGACAAACAAAAAATAATAAAAAAAATTGTTCAATATGGTAAAAGAGAAAACAAACAACTCTTTCTCAAAGAATATCCAACATATTGAACCTACCAGGGAAGTAAACTGAGTGGTGAACAGGTTAGCAAAATGCTGCAAACGCAGATGCACGAAGGTCAGAATGGTCAAACCAAACAGAAAATTCAATTTATAGACTGCATGTGCTGACATATTAATGAATATCCCACTGATATGCAGACAAAAAAAGGATGTTCCAAATTAGAGACAATACCATAACGTGATTCAGAAACAGAGAAGACATTTATTGCCTGCTTTCAAAAAGAAACAAAGATGACATCCTCCATGAACATTGCAGGATGAGTTGGTGGTGCAAAAGGCAGAAAAAATATAAACCCATAATTCCATGTCATCGAAGTACTCATACATTCGACGTAAAAGAAGAAACAGATTTTAAAACTTGAAAGCCAGAATTGATAAATATCAAGTAGAATAGATGAAGCTAAATTTCAAGAATGACCTGAATTTTCATCCCCAATAAAAGATTGCAAATAAGGAACTTAACAATATGAAAGGGAAAAAACTCAAAAAGAATTACATCTAATTTATATAACCCAAAGGGTTTCCACCAACATAAGACAAAAATGAAAATGGATTAGTTTTGAGTAGGAGCACAAACTGTGTTAGGAAAGGTGAGCAGGAGAGGCAAGTCAGTCTCTTCTTGTCCATAAAGCAACCTTGCTTCCACCATTCTATCATTAAGTTTCTCTGACATGAGCATTTTAATCTGGGGCTCAGCATCAATTTTGGGGGTCTCAACTCCTGAGATTTAAAAAAAAAAAAAATGCTCAGCAAAAGAAGGAGAAGATTTCCAGTTGATGCTAAGCAAAAACATTTCTTTACCATGACAGATGTGAGGTGGATACATGTATATTAATATCCTTGTCTTCGGGACATTTAGCCTCCTATCTATGAAGCAATTAGGCAGCGGAGTCCTCTCCATCATCAGATCTTTCTGCTTTCCATTCTCACTGTCATCTTCATGCTTTGAAGCAACCAGAGGAAACATGCAGGAATATGGTTTGCCTGGTAAAAGCTGGTCCAATTTACGCTTCCTATTATTCAGTTGATGCCTGAATGAATGGAAAAGCAATGTTAGTCATCAGAAGCCAACATGATCACATAAAGAAAAATCTCATATATAGTACCATAATTTGCTACCTTTGAGTCACCCTCTCAATCTTCAAAAACCTCTGAAGGAGTTGGTAGCAATGACCTTCTGAATTTGGAGGTAAATGAACACTACCCCTTGAAATGTTCCTTGCATTGGATGCACTGAGATTGGTAGTGCCAGCTAGTGCATCCAAGGTTCCCACACTCAAGCCTTTAGAATGGGAATTCTTCCTTTGCTTTGCAGGTGCAGATGCCTCTCTTTGCAAAGCTTTCCTTTTCTGTTCTACCGCTTCATCTCTCAAATTTCTGACAAGAGGATGCTTGAAGCCAGTCCCAAGTGAGATGCTAGAGGGGGTATTGGCTGATAACAGTGGGGATGATTGCAGATTACATGGATTATTCCTAATATCCATCATGAAGTGCTTTTCCTTTAGACAGAGAACATCTGACATAAGAAAGGTATTTGTCTTATTAGGCTCCTGTTTCACCATGGAAGCAGGGATTGCATCCTGCAGTATTGGAATACCTTCAGATGCCTGCTGATAACCTTTTGTGGATGACAAGGGGTAGCCTTCTTTGTATAGTATTCCATATTGGTTTTTTTCAGGATCAGTGTTCTGGTATGATACGCTATTCTTCCACTGTAGCTTGAATGCAGGACTGCTTGGAGCTGGAATCCCTGGAAGCTGATGTTGGTAGAAGTATCCAGAGTCAATGCCATCAGCTTGACTGCCAGGACGTTGATCTTGAGATAAATCAATTGGCTCCTGCTTTGGTTTCTTCATAATAGGTCTTTGTGTTGCTTCTGTTTCATACCTGTCTGTCTCAGCAGGAACTAACAAACTGGTTTCTTTCATATCCTTTTCACAGTTACTAATATACTGTTTTTGTACAGAGACAATAGCAGCTGAGGTCGGCAATTTCTTAGGTGATCTGCTGCAACTATTTGCTAATGGATAGCTTACCATCAAAGGATCAGATGGTGAACATGTAATGTTATTCTCAGGTAAAGTTTGAACAGATATTGAAACAGCTTGCTGTGAACATGGGAATGGTTTAGCAGGATACCCAAGACCAGACACGCAATTGGAATTTTGGCTTTGGTAACCACCAGTAGCAGTAGTTGCTGGTTTTGGTCCATCACTCAGCCTTCTTTTCTTCCAACCCGAGGAAACTCCCAAATTGAGCTGCAATAAATTACTAGAATAAGCAAATATCCCATGGTGAAATTCCAAAATGCATCTATAAGCAGTATGGTTAACCTCACCAAAACACAACTGGTCATTCAGATCTAGAGTTATTTAGTGCTGGAAAAAATAATTTCTAAACTGGAAAAACTAATATTTTGGAAAAAGTGAAATGCCACTGAAAGCAAGCAAAGTTAACATTGATGACCTAGAATTTTGCAAAAGTACAGAAGCTTAGCAATAAGTTTTTACTTCTTTTGCAATGAGGAAAAACGATTGTAACTGCAAGTTATGGCATCTCGTCATAGGCCCTCAAATTCAAAATATGGAGAATATTACTGCAACTGTAAGATTTTAGCATGTTACCTTCTTCATCAGGGGTTTTCCAGGATATTTCTCAAGCAACAGATTTGGGTTCAGATTAAGTTCTGGCTGCAAAGCCTTCAGAATGCGGGACTCAACTACCTACAATGAGAAGAGCACAGTAGAATGAATAGGAAATTATGCTTCCAACAAACATGAGAATCTGTAAAATGCTAACTAATCAAACTCTTTTACCAGCAGATCTTCATAGCTCCAGGAATCATCTGATAATGATAACATGTCCTTAACAACAGTCTCCATGCACATCTGCAGGAGCACTCTATGAATAACTGGAGACTTAACCGTACTTGGCCTCTGAGATGAACAATTACGATAATCTCGTATCTGGAAATAATGCTTGTAACATGGTTAGAGTACAATAAAAAAATATCTTAGAAACTTCACCCTCCAACATGTGGTAAACTCTCTAAAATAGCGAGGAAAATCCATTGCAAGTGAAACAATTATTATTGAGTCTAATACCTAACTTAATTTAGCAATATTGTATCTAGATCTAAAGATTAACACAGGCAAAAATCTGGTTTTACTCCTGCTCATAATTACTACAGTCTGTAGGATTACAGGAACTCTCATCTAACAAGCATCTCAGATTTCTGCATGGCAGGAAATGCATGAAGAGTAACAAATCTGAAACATCTCTAAAGCAGAATTCACCTCTACTGCTTTAGAGTGCTAGCTTATCATGCTGTCCAGGCATCAGCCTTGCTCTCAAGACGAAAAGGAAATTCCCTCATCTGGCTTTCAAATTCTCATGTTTACAGCCAGTGAATGGATAAGTTAAAAGATACCAGAAGAAACAGAAGAAAACAATTGCTCATCACATTTCTCCAGTTGAATATGTGAAATAACTTCTTTCCCATAAACCAATGAAATTGCTTCAATAAAACAATTACTCTCAGCTAAAAGACAATTTTCACAGGTTTCATGGGCCAACATGATGATCTTATCATACAAATTTGTTTTACCAAAAGAAATCATTGAAAGGATGAGCTTGCTGAGAGCTCATGTTCTAAGGCCATAAATATCAGATAAGGACAGTTCAGTCTATATTATGATCATTATATGCACAAGTACACATCTTGCAAAGAATCTAACTGTGCCATTCACAACAAAAAGAACCAAATCATCAACATGAAACATCACCATTTATGCACTAAAATAAACACAAATTTGATAAATTTCATATTCTTGTGTCTATATGCTCATTCATTTGAGTGATTTCAAAAAAGACCAAAATCACCAAATCACAATGCATTAATTTTTATCACATACAAATCAGTAATTTTTACATCACCTCACATAGAAGAGCTCCATTTACATACTTGCAGGGCATATTTTCAAAAACATCTCCAGGCAACCACCCGTACTCGATTGCCTAAACAAAATAAAATAAAATCTACATTGAAAAAGGAAAAAAGAAAGGAAAATAGAATGTAAAAAGTCTGCAGCTTGCTTAGGTGTGCAGAGAATATACTCTGAAAATCACTAACAGCTGCAAATGTGTGTAGTGAAAGAAAAGGAAAAAGAAAAAGTATGCAGCCTGCTCCATGATGCAGAAATTATTATGTTCTAAAATTTACCATTGAGTAATGGTTGCGGATGCATATGGTGAAAAAAGGAAGCCAAATGTATACTAAATATTTTATTTTATAGCATTGACATTGAAAGTTCAATATCAAATAATGCTAAAAAATTCAGGTACTATAGATTACTCTAGTTGAATGGCCTCTAGCCTCTTCCTGAGGACAGAGCCTACGTGCAAATTCATGACATTGTCCATATTTCTAAGATAAGTATTGGAAACTACTTTATTTGAATGGTTTATTATGTTATGCATGAATTAAAAATGAACATTCTTACAGTGAAAAGTGTCTCCGATGCTCTATCATAAGGATGTAACTTCTTTGGTACATCATTGAAAATCTGCATGGATAGTGATTCCATAAACATGCAAGTAATCACTCAATGAAATAGAGCACAATTAACACAAAAAATAAAGAACACTCTAAAATCTTTCTGGTAAAGATATTCAAAGGTTTCTTAGTTTCAGATGCTGACCTCAGTATCTTTCCCAACAGAAAAGCCATCTGTGAATAAATTAACTGAGAAGGACACCTGAAAATCTGCATTAAAATATCCTGTCAGACATACAGTGCTCACTGTCACAACATCACATAGTTACATCACAAAAACCAGATGCATTACCCTCTGAATGCAGTTCAGGTTTGGCCAAATAATCTGTCTGACCAACATCTTTTTCTCCCATTGCAGTGACATTGCCCTGCAACAAATGGTGGTCATTGTAAGTTTGATTTCAGCACCTTGTGCAATATATAACAAACCATTTAGAAATAAAGTTGCTTACACCATTATGCCATCTAAATGGAGGTGCTGTAAGTTCCTCATATTTGATGTGAAATGTGAGAATATCTAATTAAAGCAAATTATGGAAATTTTATAAGGTGGCTTCCGTTTAATTTACAAATTTCTTTCCCCTTCAAGAGTCTTTGGATTACAGAAACCCAGGCCACAAAATTGCTGCCGGGTTTTTCTGGTGTACATATTTCCAATTCTTAAAGGCTCAGATTTTTTTTTTTTTTGATCAGCAAAGGATCAGACATATTGACCAAACAAAATGAAAGCATAGCAAATAAAAGTATACAGTAAAGACTATAACATATCTATATACTTTGAAAAGACACATATAACTACAATAGTAAAGCAATTTTCAAGTCAACAAAGTGATTGGAAGTAACATCAAAATTCCCACGAGCTTAATCCCAGAATAACTTGGCTGGGCCTTGCCTTGCCTTAACATGAAGACTATTGAAATGCCATCCAAAAGCAATTGACATAGCTAACGAAAGCCCAAGCTTTTCTACCATCAACCATGTAAGCATTGAAATTACACAGGTTTTTTCACTGGGTTAAGTCCAAGTGTCCAACTTTAGAGTGTTTAGTAATTTCTAAAAACATTCAGTATTTAAGAAAAAATTATTTACTGAATTTGCTTGTGTAAAACTAAAAATCTAATCAATCAGATGCTTTAAAACCCATTGCTCAAACAGAACAAAAAATGGAAAAAGATTAAAAGAATTCCGATTATGAATCGCATGGTTAATGAAATGATGAACAACCATATATTCATAGAAATACAAACTAATTAGGGGCTCCGAAGAGTGTTACATGATTACCTTGTTTCTTCCACTCAGCTCCCAAGTATCAACTTACTTAGCAATTGCCCCAAAGAGTATGCATTTCCCCAGTCCCAAAATAGTACAACAACAAAAAATAATAATAATAATTCTGAAATGCAAAACCAATCTACAGAAAATTGGAGAAGACCCAAAATTCCCAAATAGACTTAATGTTCAACTTTCACATGCTGAATCTCATAAAACACAAAAACAACATCTTTCCATGTCAAGAAAACAAAACCCCATCAGTTAAAACCACTAAAAATATGAGAAAATCCAGCAGCAGTCAACATTAGCACCTTCAGACACCAAATTACAAAGCCAACAGATGGAGGAAGTTACAAAAAATAATAATAATAAAATTATCAAATAGTAAAGAATTTGAAACAGTTTAGAATCATCAAACACATATACCTCTTTACATCCCTGCTGGGTATCATCATCAGAAAGGGACCCATTTCCATGGTCTTTGTCTTCAATCTGCCCCATCTTTGGCCCATACCTCGTACCGGCCTTTGCAACCTTAAAAGACACACCCATATTCCTCAGGAACCTCACCAAACACCTTCAATTCTAGTTCTAGAAAGCCAGAGAGCATAGGCTATGTGCCCTAGAGTAGGAGAAGAACTGTTGTCTGAGCACAGGCAGTGTACATTCAAAGGACCGGGGTTTTTGTTTGGGGTCCTGATTTATGGCTGGCCATCTTTGCCATGAAGTTCAACACGTAGAGCAGTGGTTTCAGGATTAGCCCTCAAATTTTGAGTAATTTACTAGCGTGCCTTTTCTCTGCAGTTTTATTTTATGGGAATTTTGTCGTGGTTTCCTAAAAAATAAAAAAATAAAAAATAAAAAATCAAGACCTCTTAAGGTTGAAAACATTCGTCATAATTATTATTATTATTTTTTTTTTTTGAACATATTTGCAAGGGGTGGGTTTCGAACCTAGCCGAGGAGGAAGAAATGCACCGAGTTGACTATTGCCATTAGATCGTAAGGATTAGGTGCATTCGTCATAATTATTATTATTATTTTTTTTTTTGAACATATTTGCAAGGGACGGGTTTCGAACCCAGCTCGGGGAGGAAGAAATGCATCGGGTGGCTATTGCCAATAAGTCGTAAGAGCTAGGTGCATTCGTCATGATTATTTATTAAGCAAATTGAATAAAAATGTAATGAAATTATTTATTAAGTAAATTTTTTATTAATATTTACTTAACAAATGATTGTGATAAGATATTTTGGTTTTGTCCCTGAAGAACCCAAAAGATATATTATTGACACCTTTTTGCTAGATTTTTATTTGCATGAAAGAAACGTGTTGGACATTTATTAAAGCTGGGATTTTGACCTTTTCTATATATAATAATTTTAAGAAAAAAGAAACTCTGCTAATTAATTGTTCAGAATTTTTTTTCCTTGAATTTATTCAACCAAACGATTTTTTTTTTTCTTTTGTACTTAGGCCTTCGGGTCTAGTGGCATCAAGTTATGTATAAGTGCATTTCCCATCTTAGGGTAATAGTTTGAATCCGACTCCTTGTAAGTTTGTTAAAAATAAAAAGAAAAAATGATTCATTTGTTCTATATAGTAGTAGTTAGATATGAATTGATTATTATTTTATCCCATCTGAGTCTTAATGAATAATCTAATTCAGTTTAATTTATTTAAGTTTGACAGTATTTTAGGTAGAGATTAGATATTAAATTTTAAATTTGTAATTAAAAATATAAATATTTTTATTATTATATTACATTACTAATGTTGATAGTACTATATTTTAGAGATACTTCATCAATATAAACAATAATTTTTAGATCACATTTTATGCAAGATATAAATAGTCAGTGTCAGATCCATGTTGGGGAGAGATTGGGCATGGTTCCTACTCTTTCTCAAAAAAATTTTATGATTTTAAAGGTTTATGATTGTAAGGATATAACTATTAAAAGAAAATAATATTCAAAACCTTTTAATTTTAAGCCTTGTTAATATAAAAATACAATAGGTCCTACTCAATAAGAGTAGGATTATTATTACATCATAAATAGTTAATAATACACTTTCTTAATGTAATTGTTCTCTTAATGTAATTGTTTATCACATCATTTTATTACACTATTCCTCAAAATTCTTTTTCTAATTTCTTAATAAATTAACAAGTATGATAATTAATTAAAATAAAAAATATGTGTCATTAATAATTGATAGTGTAACAATAACATCAGTCACCCAAAATTAATCTTGATTCTACCCTAAAATAGCTATTTAAAAAAAAAAATGTTACAAGTAAAATGGAAAGGAATAGATGAAAAAGTTTACCAAAAAGAAAATTTAGGAAAATTTAGGATATATTGATATTAAAAATATTAAAATATTTGATTATAATTATTAAATGTGTAGAATATAGTGTAACCTTAATTTCATTAAAATTTATTAAATTTATTATGTGATTATTATTAAATATTTTGATATTTTTAATGTTAAAATCACTTAACCTTTTATTTTCTCAAAAAGTTTGTATGGATAGAATTATCAAAGTGCAAGTGTGGTGGGTTTATAGTACAAAGGATAATTGATTAATACATTATTAAATTTAATATATTCACTAATATTTATTTGTTTAATTATTAAATTTTATAATTAAAATTGTTTATTTTAAATTTTAATTTAAAAAATAAATTTAAATTTAAGTTTTAAAATAAATATAAAGGATTGAAAAGAAAAAAATATTTTTAATAGTATATATCATCTATCATTTAACATAATAAAAAA
>BPVZ01000225.1:39544-50926 GCA_020521535.1 Rubroshorea leprosula | reverse complement strand
TTTTTATTACTTTATCTTTTTATTTAATTAACTATTTAGTGCCCCTTCTTTGCTCAACTGGTGAGACTGAGATTTCAAGTTGGAGATGTTAGATAACTTTTTATATTTTTCAATACCAATTAATATAAAAAAAGTGCAATAATTGCAACTGCCTTAAGGCCCTTCTTTTGTTGAGTAAAGTTAATCTGCAGAATGGTTGTTGTTTGTTGCTAGGAGGTACTAAGTTGCTTATGGCTGATTTATTGATGGTGCAGAAATCTATTGCCTCACCTGGTCGTGGTATCCTTGCCATTGATGAATCCAATGCTACCTGTGGGAAGAGGTTGGCATCTATTGGCTTAGAAAATACTGAGGTTAATCGCCAGGCATACAGGCAACTTTTACTCACAACTCCTGGCCTTGGTGAATATATCTCTGGTGCCATTCTGTTTGAGGAAACACTTTACCAGTCAACAACTGATGGGAAAAAATTTGTAGATTGCTTGCGTAATGAGCAAATTGTTCCTGGCATCAAAGTTGATAAGGCATAGCATACGTGGCCTCTGCTAGTTTCTTTCTTCTTTTATATATTTAGGAAAATTGATATAGTTATCAAGTGAGGTTAGTGTGGTTGTTGATGCATTTTTTAATTCAAATTTCTACCATTTTTTGGCTGTTTCAGGGTTTGGTTCCACTGCCAGGATCAAACAATGAATCTTGGTGCCAAGGCTTGGATGGACTAGCATCAAGATCTGCTGAATACTACAAGCAGGGTGCTCGCTTTGCTAAGTGGTTGGTCATTTTTATTGTGCTGACTTATACTTTTATAAATTTGACATGAAACCTCTGGTTTCTTTATCCAAATAATTTGTTTATCATTTTCTTGTTCCATTTTACTGCCTGAGTTACATATGCTATGCCATACAATTCACTCTCATGGCTATATAACATATTCAGGAGAACAGTTGTTAGCATTCCTTGTGGTCCTTCTGCTCTGGCTGTTAAGGAAGCTGCATGGGGACTTGCACGTTATGCTGCTATTTCGCAGGTATAATGATGTTTATGTGTTTTTTAAAATGTGCAACTTTGGTCCACAGATCCTGAATGTGAATAGCTAAATAAGGAGACTAATCTTCACCACCGATTTAGATATCTTGTTCCAAACTGTATTTGCTTTATCATGTTCTCCTGGAATCATTAATGTGAAAGTTAAGTAATCTGCAGGACAATGGGCTTGTGCCAATAGTGGAACCTGAGATTCTTCTTGATGGGGACCACCCTATTGAGAGGACACTTGAAGTGGCAGAGAAGGTCTGGTCAGAAGTCTTTTACTACTTGGCGGAGAACAATGTCGTATTTGAGGGAATCCTACTTAAGCCCAGCATGGTAACTCCTGGTGCTGAACATAAAGAGAAGGCTTCCCCAGAGACCATTGCTAAGTATACACTTACGATGCTCAAGAGGAGGGTTCCACCGGCAGTTCCAGGAATCATGGTATGTAGGCATGAACAATCATTTTCTTTTCTATTCCTGACTAATTAGCTACACCTAAACAATCTTTCGAGATAGATTATTGTGCAATGGCAGATTTATGTTTGCTTATAATTTTCCGATGTTTAAATAACATGAGAAGTCAACCCTTCAATCTTAGTTCGGTGCAAAAATTTATTCTTGATATCTGGATCTTAAACACGTTTTTCCTTCTTTCCATTCAATCTGATCACTATATTGAATTTTACGTATGTAAATAGCAAGTTGTGATCTCTAACAAGCTTATCTGTTTATTTTACATCTCAGTTTTTGTCTGGAGGACAGTCTGAGGTTGAAGCAACACTCAACTTAAATGCAATGAACCAGAGCCCCAACCCATGGCATGTTTCTTTCTCATATGCACGTGCATTGCAGAACACCGTGCTTAAAAAATGGCAAGGACGTCCTGAGAATGTTGAAGCTGCACAGAAGGCTCTTTTGGTTCGTGCAAAGGCAAACTCACTGGCTCAACTCGGAAAGTACTCAGCTGAGGGTGAAAGTGAAGAAGCTAGGAAAGGAATGTTTGTTAAAGGCTATACCTACTAATTTGCAAGTACTTCAGCTCATACCTCTTGACGTTCAGAGAGGTTTGTTTTTCTGTTTTTGACTCTTCCTTGTTAGCTGTGGTGTGGTTGCTGACTGCCAAGGAGACATTTATAATTATTCATCAGCTTTATTTACTTGTTTATTTTTCCTCCTCCCTAAGATACAGGGTTTGAATAATAATTCTTGTAAGATTAGGATTAATCATTAGACTGGTAAACTAAAACCAGCTTGGAGTCAAATATATGTATTTCAATCTTCAAAAGCTACTTATTTAATTTCTATGTATTTTTATTGCTCCAACTCCAAGAGATTAAGTGAGTGCCAAGTAGAACCGGAAAATGGCAAATGTTTTTGGGAATTCAGTCGGTTGGAATTTTCAGCCATTTCTGTACTGATAATTTTCAGACAATTTTCAGTGCAGATTGATTATTTTTTATCCGGACTGGAAAAGCATATACAAATCAGAAAAGTTTTTTGTTTTTATTCTGTTACACTTAAAACATCCGTGTGGCCCTTGAAAGGACAAAAGTACCCTTAACAATTCACCATGCATTAAGATTTCTAGATGATATTTTTGTCTTTTCATACCAAAATGATATTTTTACATGCAGTCCGCCCTGAAAGAAAATTTTCCTTTTGCAAATTACAAGGAAGTTTATTTTTGTAAAATTTACGCTCTCCGCAGAGAGTAACAGTACACTGATCTCATCTTTTCAGTAATCCTCCATTTCTACTTTTAATTATCCCAAACGACATCACAACCGTCGTCTCATCCTGCATGCGCTCTTCCCTCCTTCCCCCTCCATCTCCTCAATTCCCTCGCCCTTCCCATTCACGAACCGGAATCCCAAAACCCTCGCTCTTTCCAGCTATGAAGGATCGGCCTCCGTCCTCTTACGGCGCCGTCTACGTCCCTCCTCACCACCGTCTCCGTTCTGTCAACACTGTTCCCAACAATAGCAGTAATCACTCCTCAGCCGCTTCGTCGATTGAATCCAAGCTGCGCGGTCACCAGGTTGCCGTTTCTTTAAACTCCTGGAACGGCAGTCCGCCTTCGGTGCCTCACTCGCATCAACAGCAAAAGCAGCAATCAGTGCAGCAACCGCCACTGCAGAGGAGTTCTAACAACAACAACAACAACAACAACAGTAATCATAAAAATAATAACAACAATAGCGATTTGAAGTATAATTCTGCTTATGATGACGTCATTTCTGAGGACGGTTCGGATCACGAGCCTGATTCAGTGGTGCAACAGGTCAGTTGTTCCATCCTTCATTTTCACTACTGTGAACTAATAATGTGGTTCGAAGAAAAGTGATATCTGCAGATAGATATGTTGTTGTTGTTGTTATTATTTTTTATTGAAATGTTAGGTAGTTCTTTAATAATTAGGCGTGGTATTTCTACTTCTTCTTTGCTTAATTAAGAGCAAAATTTTGCACCAACTCGTTTTCGAATTTTTGTGTGTTTTAATTCATTGCCTTGTTAGTATTGAATTTTCATTTTCAATGTGAAATTTTTAGTGGAATTTTCCTCTATTGTATTCTTTAGACAACTTTAATTAGGGATGTTTAGTTTCACTTAATTCCAATTCTGGAGCTATAGCTTAATTTTTTGGCAATGAACAATGCTGGATGTTGGAAGATAATAAGTTGTTGAGAAATTGAGATTTTTTTCTTCTTCTGGAAATTGGGTAAAAATAAAGAGGAAAAATGAGAAACTCAACTCAAGAATTACTCCTGAACTAGTTGAGGTTGGTTACAGACTACATAAATCCTTTTTCAATAAGAGTAGTTGCTTACTCCCATTTTATGGTTGAAGCTTGTTGTCATTTCTGTAAGATTTGTTTTCAGGACACTTTCTGTTTTGCCAGCGTTGATGAATGGAAGCAAAAGCTGGCCATGCTTTTACGTGATGAAGGAAAACAAGAATTGGTCTCAAGGGAGAAGAAGGATAGACGAGATTTTGAGCAAATTGCAGCTCTTGCGAGCAGAATGGGTTTGTATAGGTATCTCTCTTACTTAGAATGGATGGTTCTATATGAAAAAATGCTCAGTCATCTTGGTGATTCTAATGCGAAATATTTCTGGCAGCCATCTTTATTCTAAAGTTGCTGTTTTTAGTAAGGTCGCCCTTCCTAACTACAGATTTGATCTGGATGATAAGCGTCCTCAAAGAGAGGTATTCTTCTGATTTTTTTCATTTTATGTGTTCTTTAGATTGCCTCTTATTGACTTATAACCATTTTGTTTTCTTGTATACATCATACTTGGGTTTTTAAAAACTGTCAGGTTGACCTAAACAGTGGTTTGCTAAAGAGAGTTAATAACTATCTTGGGGAATATCTTTCTTGGAAGTCTAGGACTAAGGAAAGCCTTTCAGATATTTGTTTTTCAAGATCAAGTAGTAGTGGTAGTGTGGCAACTGAAGGACTTTTTGAGCAGCCAGAGCTGCTGGCATCCAGCAAGCCTGTCATGCAGAAAATTCTTTGGCGAAGAAGTTTGCACCTGCGTGACCAGCAAGAAGCCTGGCAGGTTCATTGCCTTGACTGTTTATCTTTTTGGACAGTTTTTATTGTTTGGTTGTTGTTTCAGAACTCAGATATGGCATTGTCTTAGGCAGCTACCTTGTATATAATAGGTTGTGTTTCATTGCTATTTTTCTTCAACATTTCCCCTGGTTGGTCTTGATTTATGTATCTATGATGTGACCTATCTTATTCTTTCTTCCTCCTTTTCTTCTCTTTGCTGTTTTATTTTGTGGTACTTCCTTTCATTTGACTTGTGACTTTGATCAGAACAGTCATGGATGTGGTGTTTTTGTCTTAAATCTTGTCATTTTAGCAGTCAGGATGCCTTGGTTACTCTGAGGCAATTCCTTCTGATTGTAAACTGTTTGATTGTTTATCTTCTTATAAGCCTTGATATAACACATTTTTAAACTTTTTTTTTTTCCTTTTTTCCCTTTCCTCCAAATAGGAGTCTTCTGAAGGCAGAAGAATGCTTGAATTTCGTCAAAATCTCCCTGCTTACAAAGAGAAGGATGCCATATTGGCAGTCATCTTGCAAAACCAGGTGAGTGAGTATTTAGTGTTGTGTTGTTTCGGTTATTTAATGTACCCCTGGATGGTGGCTACTATTTACCTCCTCTATGTGAAGATGAAGGTAAAGTACTATTGTATTGAACTATTGATAAACTGCAGTTTTGTTCTATAATTTTGTATGCCTAAAATATAATGTACTTTTCCTTGCAAATAGCAGTTTTATTCATATTCCTTGGCTGGATTCCATTTTTCTGTCATATTCTTTTTCCTCTAACTGTGTGAGACAGGATCTTGATTGACTTTTGTTAAATGCTGCTTGTTAACTTTGCTTACATAAGTGATTGCAACCTCAGTGTACTAATGGAGAGAAAAGGAGTAAATCTAAAAGCTGGATTTTGTCTTTTTCTGGCATGAATAGATTGTTTTAATATGTTCTACTTATTTGTTTTAAGTACAGAGTTAGTGTAGTTGCAGATTTGAACACTGATTTATGTTTTTCTTAACAGTTTTATGATGCATGAAATGTTATATTTCTCAGGTTATTCTTGTCTCAGGGGAAACTGGGTGTGGCAAGACCACTCAAATTCCCCAATTTATTCTAGAATCAGAGATAGATTCTATTCGTGGGGCCACTTGTAACATTATATGTACACAGCCCAGGAGACTATCTGCCATTTCTGTTTCAGAAAGAGTTGCTTCTGAGAGAGGGGAGAAATTGGGTGAATCTGTGAGTTTTTGCTGCTAATACTGTTGTACAAGATACTTGCCAAAGCATTAGTTGTTTGTTTCTATTGAAAATTTGTCTATGAAACTGAATTAAGTTTCTCTATTCATGGCTTGCTTTGAAGGTTGGGTATAAAGTACGGCTTGAGGGTACAAAGGGGAGGGAAACACACCTTCTTTTTTGCACCACTGGCATATTGTTGAGAAGATTGCTTGTTGATAAAAATTTAAAAGGTGTAACCCATGTTATCGTGGATGAGATTCATGAACGTGGAATGAATGAAGGTAAAATAGGCGTTTAGTTTGTTTTGAAATTTTGGAGTTTATGAAATTTGATTTCTCAATGTAATAATTGTTTTTGCACCAGATTTCCTGCTCATTGTCCTCAAAGATCTTCTTCCTCGCCGTCCTGAGTTGAGGCTGATTCTTATGAGCGCAACTTTAGATGCTGAGCTTTTCTCATCGTACTTTGGTGGGGCTCCCATAATTCACATTCCAGTAAGTAGAAAAAAATTGTACTATTAACATTTAGAGGGATATAGTTGTCCGCATAAAAAGTAACCTCAATAAATTCTTTTAAGCCTGCTGTTGTCAAAGCACTTAGCAATGGCTGTTATTGGTGTTTCTGACCTCTTAACTCCACCTCTTGATCTTGATCATTTAAAATGTTCCCAAAACACTAGGAAAAACACTTTGTTGCTCAAAACCTCTTTTAATTGACTGCAGTGCACTACCTGGTGGGGCTTTAATTACTACTGTATTTTAGGTTCATGTGTCTTCATGGGGAAGGTGGTAGATAGAGCAGACTACGATCAGCTCTAGAGTGTACGTGTCTTTCTTGGAGGGCTGTCTTTTTTTTCAACTCATTTTAAATATTTAAGGGATATTAAGAACAATATGAGGCCCTAATGCACTCTCTAAAGTAAGAGTGTCTTGCAATTACACTGAATGTAAGCAGAAAACTTGAGAAATCACGAGCTAGCTATGAAGTAGGGGGAAGAGGAGGTAAAATCTTCTCTGCTGACCATCCTTTTTTTTTGTCTGTTTTCTGCTTTCTGTGTGTCTAGTCTCTCTTCGTTAGGCATCCTGATGATTTTGTTTTCCTATTTAGTTTTCTCTTTTACTGATGATTTTTGGTATTGTTAATTCTCTGTCAAGCTTTTTAATGTGCTCATTTGTAGTTCTCATGCATTCAGCATGTACATCTGCTGTCTTAGTTTATTTTAGTTTTGACTTGTTTCTAGTTGGACTTAAATGGAATGCTAGATTTTGGTTAATGGGGTAGATCAATTCCCTGTTTCTTTCTTTTTGTAATTTAGGGTTTTACATACACCATTCAAACACATTTTTTGGAGAATATCCTGGAGATGACGGGATATAGATTGACCCCATTCAATCAAATCGATGATTATGGTCAGGAAAGGATGTGGAAAATGAGTAAGCAAGCACCAAGAAAGAGGAAGAGTCAAATTGCTTCCACAGTTGAGGTATTCAAACTATTTTGTGGTCTTATTTCCTTGCTGCGAGTTCTCTTAGTTATATATTATTTTGGAAATATGTTATAGGATGCACTCAAGGCAGCTGATTTCAAGAATTTTAGCCTGCAGACTCGGGAGTCTTTGCTGTTTTGGAATCCTGACTGTATTGGTTTTAATCTCATAGAGTATCTTTTATCCTATATATGTGAGAATGAAAGGCCTGGCGCTGTTCTAGTTTTTATGACTGGGTGGGATGACATAAGTTCTTTAAAGGATAAGCTTCAAGCTCACCCTGTCCTTGGAGATCCAGACCGAGCTCTGTTGCTTGCCTGCCATGGTTCTATGGCTAGTTCTGAGCAGGTTCTTTTCTTTCTAATATATTTTTAAAGCACATTCCAAGGTTCTCTTCCTCTCTTTATTATTATTATTATTGTTATTATTATTATTATTATTATTATTATTATTATTATAATATTTTTTAAGTCTACTTATATTTGTTTTGGGATATATATTTTTTTTTTCCAGAGGTTAATATTTGAAGAGCCAAAAGATGGAGTGAGAAAAATAGTGCTAGCAACTAATATTGCCGAGACAAGCATTACAGTTAATGATGTTGTTTTTGTTCTTGACTGTGGAAAGGCAAAAGAGACATCATACGATGCACTGAATAACACTCCTTGTTTGCTCCCATCGTGGATTTCCAAGGGTTCAGCTCAGCAAGTAAGGACTGGCAGTAATTTGGTTTTACTGTATCTGAAGAATAGTAGTTTGGGACCATAGGCTCTTAGGGCCATTGATTGCAGTGGTTATATATTTTACATTTTCTCATAAATTTTTCCTTTCTGTTAAATGTCCTTGTATTAGGCGATTGAGAAACGGCATAGGTGCCATTAGTGATGATGCTTTCTTTTTCCATTCAAAACGAAAGTAGAGTCCTAAACTATGGTGGACTTTATTTTAAACTAGTAGTGGTTTGGATAGAAGAAAGTTGGCTTGAGATGCTGCACGACATTATATATGGTGTGGAATATGTGGATGGAGATGTATGATGTTTTGGCAGTATATAATTTGTTTGTATGCTTATGCTTAAATTGATAATTTGTTCTTCAACCTGCCTCCCACTATATGCTTACAATTCCTTAAGGCCTGTTTTCTTCTGTCTCACTGTTAATAGAAGATCATAGGTTGATGCTGTTGTAAAGGAGCATTTCAGCATATGGTGTGTTTACATGCTTATGCTTAAATTGATAAGAAGTTCTTCAACTTGCATGCAGGAAGTGTTTCCTTTGGGGACATCAATATAATAAATTATTGATCTGTATTTTTATCCTAACTGTTGATTTGTGCAACAATTACACTGATGATGTATTGTTTTTTTGCCCATCTTTTACATGTATGTAGAGAAGAGGAAGAGCTGGCCGAGTTCAACCTGGAGAGTGTTACCATCTTTATCCTAAATGTGTCTATGATGCTTTTCCTGAATATCAGTTGCCTGAGATTTTGAGAACACCATTGCAGTCCCTTTGTTTGCAAATCAAAAGTTTAAAACTTGGGAGTATCTCTGAGTTTCTATCAAGGGCACTGCAGTCACCAGAGTTACTAGCGGTAATAGTCAGTTGATAATTTTTCTTCAGCTTTACTCTCTGGCAGACTTGTTTACTGCTTTTAATTTTTTGTAGTAGCAGATTTATTTATTCACTTTTTAATTTGTTTAGTTTGTGATTGTAGGTGCAAAATGCCATTGAATATTTAAAAATCATTGGGGCACTAGATGAGAATGAGAATCTGACTGTTCTAGGTCAGTGGAACCCATTGTTTTTCAATATGGATGTTTGTAAATTTTGGGAAATTGAGTTTGAGGTTTTTGTGTTTATTTGTTTTTATCATATGGCAGGGCATTATTTGACTATGCTTCCAGTGGAGCCAAAACTTGGAAAGATGCTAATACTAGGTGCTATACTTAATTGCCTGGATCCAATACTTACTATTGTTGCTGGTCTTAGTGTTAGAGATCCTTTCTTAAATCCATTGGATAAGAAAGATGTAAGTCAACTACTCCAATACACTCTGTTGTTCTAGCAAATTATGGTTGCTTTTGTTAATTCTTTTATTTGCACCAAAGGTAGTGCATAATTTATCAACTAGTAATTTTTGGATCAACCATTTCTCACTTTTGGCTAGATGTCTGTTTACTTTTTACTGGATTGGTTTTCTTAGATTTCATTGTTGTTTCACTTATTACCTGAGGAGTCTTGCTCACCACTTCATTTGGTACTGTTTTAGATTAGGTTTAACAAGTTTACCCATAATCAGTGCAAAAAGGACATTTCTGCTTGTGGAATGTGTTTACTATTTTAGATTAGTGGTGCCATTATCTTGGTGGAATAGTCTTTTGTCTTATGGGTTCTAACTTGATGTGTATTATTGTAAATGTTTTTTGATAAATAAAATAATGAAAAGAGGTATAGAGTGTAGTACACTGGCTACATACAAAAGAACTTCTCTCCTAGAGATTTTTCTTAATCAGAATGCTTTTAGTAATCGTTTACTTGCTTTGCAGCTTGCAGAGGCTGCAAAATCTCAATTTTCTGGTCATTATAGTGACCATCTTGCTCTTGTTCGAGCTTATGAGGGCTGGCAAGATGCTGAGATAGACCTTGGTGGATACGACTACTGCTGGAAAAATTTTCTTTCAGCACAATCAATGAAAGCTATCGACTCTCTTCGAAAAGAATTTCTTTCCCTGCTCAAAGATACAGGTATCATTGATGGGAGCACAAATTGCAGTGCATGGAGCTATGATGTGCATCTCATTAGAGCGATTATTTGCTATGGGCTGTATCCAGGAGTTTGCTCTGTTGTGGTGAGTTTTTAGCTTTTATGTCTTAAGTGTTATGATTTTTGTCCAATGGACCAGACTTTCAATTCTACCTTAAATACATGCAAACTGGGAAGGCTCACTATAATTGTTGGCACACCGTTTCTCTCATCCAGCAATTTAACTACAATAATTAAACCTACCTACATTGCTATTGTGGATCTGCTTTACAATTTAACTACAATGGTTTCAACACACTGAGCTTAATTGCCGAGTGATTTTTGCAATGGAAATCTATTTAGCTGATTTCTCATATGTTATGTGAACTCAAGATCAAAGTATCTGACATGATTTATGTCCAACATAGTACTTAAACCTTTTTTGGTGAAAGATTTTTTTGTTAATTTCAATGCACTTAAGAGTTCTCCCATAAGGATTCAAGTTGTCCGAGAAGTGTCTGAAACATGCTTGTCAATCTGTGAAGAGTCCATGTAAAAACAAGTTTCCTCCAATTAGTGAATTATAAATTGGGTCCCCAGTTGTGCAGTCTAGACAGTTTTTCCTTAATAAATTTATAATTTATTATATTTTTTTGTACTTTTTCATGAGTATTAATAGAAATGTGTATACAGCATAATGAGAAGTCATTTTCACTAAAAACTATGGAGGACGGACAGGTGCTTCTATACTCAGTAAGTGCTAAATTAATGTGTTATTTTTCTACTGCTACTTATTTTCCATTTTTATTTGTGTCCATGGATGTGTCAGCAATGTTTTCTAATCTCTTTTAATATTTGTTCATTTTCCTTTCCTAGAACTCAGTTAATGCTCGGGAATCAAGAGTACCATATCCTTGGCTTGTTTTCAATGAGAAGATAAAAGTGAACTCTATTTTCTTACGGGATTCCACAGCTGTGTCTGATTCAGCACTTCTCCTGTTCGGTGGTTGCATCTCAAGAGGAGATGCTGTAAGTTCTCTCCTGTCTACTGTTTCTATTATTTGTCAACATATGTTTTCTGTTCCTTTCTCCTCTTTCTTTGAAAGAAAAAAATGGTTTTGTAGAATTATGTTCACTATATTATTTCAAATGGTAACTTAATCTTTAATTTGAATGTGTTCTGACAGGGTGGACATTTGAAAATGTTGGGAGGATATTTGGAATTTTTCATGAAGCCTGACGAGGCAGATATGTATCAAAGCCTAAAAAGAGAATTTGATGAGTTGATTCAAAACAAAGTAAGTCAAAACTCAATTAGGTGTT
>BPVZ01000225.1:19548-30779 GCA_020521535.1 Rubroshorea leprosula | reverse complement strand
GAAAGATGAATTTTAAATTTCTCATTTTAAAGAAAATAAAACTATCTACCCATAAGTAATGATAATTGTTTTAATGAATGGACTAATGATAGTTAAACATGCTTCATATGATCAATCACAAAGAGGGTATTAAAAGTACAACACCAAAGATAGCGTTTGTATCACTTCTTCTCAACTCCAATTGATTGAAGAAAAAAGAAAATCATTTCCAAACCCAAAAAGAATTGGCTACTCAAAAAGTTGAGGGGCATTTAAGTCAAACTAAACACAAGTAAAATTTTTTTCAAAAAAAAAAAGAAGAAAAAACCCCCAAAAGGCATAAAAGCATCTAACCTTAATTATATTCCTTCCCCACAACATTAAACAACCCAAACGAAAGATGCCAAAAGGATATTTTGGGAAATAAATATTTTTTAAATAATAATAATAATAATAATAATAATAAATGAAACACATGACCTTCAAATCTCTGTTTGACCAAAGTACCGTTTTCCTTTACCTTCCCTTTCCCTTCCGTTTTCTCTCTCTTTTTTTTTTTTGGTTATAAATTCTTTTGATTGCTTTGATATCTCCTCGCCTTTTCGCCGCTGTTGCAGAAGGAAATCAAAATCCCCTGGTGCAATCCCCATTCCCTCCACCCCCTCCCAAAATATAAATACGAAAACACTCCTCTTCCCCTTTTGCCTTCGCTACTTTGCCTTCTCTTCCTCTGCTCTCTGTCACAAACACATACACACTCTCTCTGAAGGAGGAGTTTTTCTTTGAGATTTTGCCATTTATTCAAAGGTCCTTTTGCTTTCGCCCTTCTTCCTCGATAACCCCATCTTCTCTTTATTGCTTTTTCCCACACAATCTCACGGCTGTGATCTTCTCGTCCTTCCCTTCGTACGCCTACTAGGTCTCCCTCTTGTCAGCTCCTCTACGTAAGTCTATCCATCTATCTCTAATTAGATTAAAATGTGCTTGCCTTTTTAGGCTCACTTTCTTCCTTCCTTCCTTTCTTTTTATTTTTAATCGTGTGTTTCTGATTCTGTATTGTCTTGGCTACGTCAATCATCATCTACGTTTGTTTTTCATCTCGACGTTGTATGTAATCTAATACCAACGATGGGTTTTCTTTCTCTCTTTTTTTCTCTTTTTATTATTATTATTATTTGGGTTTGTATTAGGTTGTTTGTTTTCGTTTCATTCTGGGATTAGCTTAGCTTAAAGATGCCTGCTTTTTCTAATTTTTCAGAGTAAAATTTTGCTTTAAAGTTTTTATTCTGAGCCGTTATTTCCTTTTCAACTCCACAGTGTTTACCTTTTTCCAGTTAGATAGCTGTTCAGGACTAAAAGTTTTTTTTTATTTTTATTTTTATTTTTATGGGTTTATATGTTTAACCAGGAGCTGCATGTAATTATGCTTTTATTATTATTTTTTTTGGGTAGTTTGGATCTCTTTATGCTCTCATATTTTGTTTTCCAGGTTGATTTTCTGGGTTAGTTCCATATGTTAGTTTCTGTTGTCTTCTTACATATATATCTCTCTGTGGTGCTTATGGTGGCATTGGGTATTTTGAATGAGCCTACTTTTGCTGAAAGTATGAAAATTGGGTCTGAATCTTGAGTTGGGTCCTTACTGCTGAGTCTTATGCATCTGCTATCATAAAATTTATGATTGTAATTGTAATTTAGTTGTTGCAAGTATGTTGTATTCTTATAAATTTAAGGTTTTGGCTTACCTAACACATATGCAAGCCTTGAATTGGATAAAAGCATGATCCTTATTTCTTTAAAGATTTCGCATGAAATAGATTAGCTGTTTTAAATTATTTCTCTCTCCCTCTCCCTCTCTCTCTCTCTTTAAGAAGCTTTCATCACACCTAACTTTGGATAGCTATGTCGGGTTACTCTTCATCCTCCCAACATTTCATGTCAATTCATGTGAGGATGCCGCGATTAATGCAGCAGTCCTTGGAAATTTTTCCTTCACCAAAGAAGTTTTCTGGGTGTTGTTATGGCCGCACAATGTTGTATTAAGATCACACAAATTATGCTAAGTTTGCTTAGTTTGATATTTTACAAGTGTATGACTATTTTTTATGAAAAAACTGGTTTTAATGCCTTAAAACATTATTTTGTAAGTTAATTTTAATCTATCAAGTAATAAATATCAATTATTTTTAATTATCAAATCAAATAATTACAATTTTTATTTTTACAAATAATATTAACAAATTTATATAACCTTAACATAAAGATGTCTAGCCCTCACAACACCCTTTTCCATGACATCTTAAAGTTTGCAGTTTCTTTACTTTTCGTTCTGGTGAAAGCCGCTTTAAGATGAGTGAAATGAAAAGACGCTTGGTTTTTACACCGATATGTTGATAACACTCGGAGCACCTATTTAACCATCTGATTTGATAATGTGTGGTAGACATATTACCATGTAGAATATTATTTTTTGTCTGTGGGAGCTTTGATTTAAGTGCATTGTCACATCAAGTGAACTTTTTACTGAGTGTCAGTTTCACTACTTGGGGAAGCTATAGGAACCATTACTTTAGGTAGAATTGGCTGGTCTGAGTTTTTCTTTCACCTGATTAATTTTTTACTTATGTTTCTATATCTATAATGCTTCTATGGAAGTGATCTTAAATGCTCCAGCCTTAACACGTAGGTTTTCTTCAGGTTTTCTAGAATTAGATTCTCTTTTGTAATATGCAAGGTTTTTGAAATAATTAACTGGAGTTAGGATCACACTTATAAATTACCCATAAGCACTTATACATGAATGAAGTTACCTTGCAAACATTATGTAATCATTTGATTACTTATCATAGAACTTATGGTGTGGATGATGGTTTGCTTCTTAAACTTGATTCAGTTAGTAGGAAATTACTTTTCTCTTCAGATTACTCTACACAGATTTATATATGGGAGGTGAAAATTTATCAACTTTTTGAACTCATGGAAATTTGAAGTCAAAGAAATTTAAATGCTCCAACTAAAGTCCTTTTTTCCTTTTTAGAACAGTTGGTTAATGGCTGTGTTTCCTTTTGATGTTTGATCTGGTGCATGGATTAAATGTTTTGTGTGCATATATGTTATTAGATAGGGTATAGGGTCCTGCTTCTATTGCATTATTATGTTATTCAAATGTTTCTGCCTAATATTCTTTTGCTATCACATCTCTCTTTTCTTGTAAGGATGGGTTTGTTTAGAAATTCATTTGTGATTAATTACCTGAATCTTATTAAAACATAATGGTGTTGTTTTGCAGTACGCAAGTTTATTTATTAAACGGTGGGTCTTATGGAGCCTAATGGACATAGAAGGGTGAGAAGAAGGGATCCTCTCTCTCAGGAAAATGGTAATCATGGTTTATCATCTGCTGTTGATGAACTGGATCCATGGACTGCATGGGCATACAAGCCTCGTACCATTTCATTGTTGCTTATTGGAGCTTGCTTTCTGATGTGAGTGCCCTGCCAAGATATACTAATTTTTTGAAAGAGTTGAAAAGTAATATATAGTCAATCCTACATTTTCCCTTTTCAAGGATCAACATTTGTTTCATAGCACAATTTATAGATTTCTGGTACAATTCTTGACAGTTAATTTCTTATCTGGATGGAATTGCATCTTTCCCTTTTGTTTTTCTTCATGTTCCTTAATCCTGGCTAGAGTCTGAGGAATTTTCTGGTTGTCATAGAAAACATAGTTTTCCACTTGTCCTAGTTTCAGCAATTTATCTGTTAATTGTACTTTGTTTTGGAAAGGTTGTTCTGTTGTAGATATAATCTTTAAATTTAATACTTGGGTTTTACTGTTAGTTTCTCTATTTTCTGGTCCTAGTCACTTTGGATATACGCACTTGATGTTGCTGTCTTATCTGTTACAAATTCTATGAAACCATGACTCTGAATGCTTGGAGCTTTTGTTTTTGACATAAACAGTAGGTTGTTGGATACAATGACTACGACTTGTACAAAAATTTTAGGCCAGTGGATTTCGGATTTGACTTACAGTACTTGTAAAATTAACAGGATAGTGTGGCCAAAATAAATAAATAATTAACAGGATAGTGTAATTATGATTTATGATTACAGAATTACTTTTTGTAAGTTGCTTTGGTTATTCTTTCCACTTGCTTACTTCTCCATGTTATACACTTTAAAAGTAAATGAGTGTTATATTAATTTGCTCTTTTTCAAAATTTTCTTCCGCATGTATTATCAGTTGGGCAAGTGGCGCTCTTGATCCTGAAAGCAGTGAATCTGGTGACCTTGTTACATCTGTAAAAAGGTTTCTTCTTGTTTGCTAATATAGTATATTGCATGTTTTTACCTTTTTGCTTATTAGTGTGTTTAAAGTGATTCCAGCGTGCTCTTTTTTGTAGGGGTGTATGGGCAATGATTGCTGTTTTCCTTGCTTACTGCTTGCTACAGGCCCCTTCTACGTAAGTCATTGGATGAATTATTGTGTAAAACTTGGTCTGTTGTCCGATCTTTAGTTATAGGGTATCTGATGATTTACTTCAGACTTACCTGATATGTTCTTTAAGATATGATCTTTAAGTCAGTGGATTATGTGTCAATATGAATTGTAAACAGTTAGCTTTTTAAATTCTAATCATGAAACTTCACACTTACAGGATCCTTATTCGACCACATCCTGCAATTTGGCGCTTAGTTCATGGAATGGCTGTTATTTACCTTGTTGCTCTTACATTTTTGCTTTTCCAGGTTAGTTGCCTTTGGCACTTAACAATTTGGAGTTTTTACCATTGATAAATATTGTCTTGTTTGTAAATATATGAGTTCCTTTCATTATCTAAAGTTCAATTAATGGCTATTGATAGTTGCTTTTGATTTCACTTTCTCAGAAGCGTGATGATGCCCGTCAATTCATGAAGTTTCTTCATCCGGACCTTGGTATTGGTAATGCTTTTCCACTCTTAAGGCTGTTAAAATGAATTACTCTTCTCCATCCTTCTTGTATCTCTAATGAATTTAAGATTTTCTAATTTGTTCATCATTGAATTTCAAGTTTCTTAGTTTCTGTTTGAATGATTCAATGCAGAACTTCCAGAAAGGTCATATGGTGCTGATTGTCGAATATATACTCCTGAAATCCCTACAAGCAGGTTTAAGAATGTTTATGTATGAATTCTTCTTTCCCAATCTGTGCACCTCTTTCTTTTTTCCTTTTTCTTTTTCTCCTTATTCTCTCCTTTCGTGATGTAGATTGATACTGTACTGTCCTACATGCTGTTGATTTTTTTTTTCTTTTTTAGGAAACACTTTTTGATGAATTTGTCCTAGCCCATATTTTTGGTTGGTGGGGCAAGGCTATTTTAATTCGCAATCAGCCACTTCTCTGGGTGCTTTCAATTGGATTTGAGTTGATGGAGGTTAGCCTCTGATGCACTTTGATGTATTCTGTTGTCCAGGTTTTTCACTTGATGGATTATTGTTTTCTGTCACCCATGCATGTCCAAGCTCTTTATTTTGCATCAATAGACTGACTTCTATCCTTCTTTTTGGCATTCTCAGTTTACCTTTCGACACATGCTACCAAACTTCAATGAGTGTTGGTGGGATAGCATCATTCTTGACATTTTGATATGTAATTGGTTTGGTGAGATTCCATAAGGACTTCTTGTTTTTTATTTTCCTATTCATTCTTCGTTTGACTTTCCCTGGTTGCCATTGTTGTTATGGAGTGCTATAGGTTTGAGGTTTTCTCCTTTTGATTAGTGGTGATTATAATTGAAGAGACAGGGCAAGTAGAAGGCATATACAAAGCAAAGATAAAATATGGATTATTTGATTGACCTGGTCCTGGAAATACCATATATTTGTTGTCTTGTATCTGGTCAAGCATATCTTTTATGATTCTCTGTAGGAAGGCAAAGCTTCATAATTTGTAGGAAATAACATCAAATAGGCTCTTTCTCCAATTCAGATTATTCTCAGCTTTCCATTTTTGCCATGGATGACGTTCAATTTTCATCAGACTTTTTACATTGATACTTACATCGACATATTTATTTCCAAGACTGTCAAGTTCTTGTTCTCCTGATTCAAGTACATACATGTTTGCTGTGATTGCATTAGCACTTATGTGGCATTTGTTTCAATCTGAATGGTAGTAAGTTTTGCTGTTCTTCAACCATATTTTGACACTCAAGATAGTGATTAGCAAAAGAGACAATAATTGCCATATAACATTTTTAATTGTTAGAGGAAGAGACTGCACATAATTAAAATGTTTGTCTATTTAGATTATCAATTCCTTGACTATAGTTTCAAATTGCTTTAGCTTCTGTGCTGCCATCATGAAATTTGATTTAACTTATTGCACGTAGTAGGCCTTCACTGAAATATCATTTTGTTGTTGATTTTTGGTTTGAAATGAAGAGTTTGTCATTTTGCTTGCAACTTGGTTCTAACATGATATTTTGGCAAACTTGTAGGCATTTGGGCTGGAATGCACACTGTAAGGTACTTTGATGGAAAAACATACGAGTGGGTTGGTATAAGCCGGCAGCCTAATATCTTTGGAAAAGTATGTTTTATACTTTTATTTTATAATTTTTCCCTTTTATTAACCTAAATATTATAATTCTTACATCATTCTGCCTTTTGGGTTCTGATGGCTTATGTGTAGTGTCATTAACTAACCTCATTTCCATTGTAAATCCGGGAAACCATCTGAAACCTTAAAGCTAGTATATCCAATATGCTACCGAAGCCTTAATTAGCTTGAAAGTGGAGCCAATTTCTACATTTTATTTTCTTCCTGTTCCTTGCAGTCTTCTGTTAGCCTTGATCTTAACTTTTTTTTTTTTTTTTAATAAAAGTCTTGCATGAGTTTTGAATTTATTGAGTAATGTGGGTGATAATTTCAAGTCATAATGGTGATCACATGACAGGTTAAAAGAACATTAGGACAATTTACACCAGCACAGTGGGACAAAGATGAGTGGCATCCACTACTTGATCCATGGCGTTTCATTCAAGTTCTAAGCCTTTGCATAGGCTTTTTGACAGTGGAACTGAACACATTCTTTCTGAAGTTTTGTCTTTGGGTTCCTCCTCGAAACCCTGTGATTATATATAGGTTGATCTTGTGGTGGTTAATAGCAATACCCACCATACGTGAATATAATTCATACCTTCAAGATCGGTACACACCCTCTCCCTTTTTTCTCTTGTGCAAATATACGTTACTTAGAAAAGATGTTTAAAATCCTTCGAAAAGTTCTTGTTTTGCTTAAATAGCATGTGTGTTTCTCAGGAAACCAGTGAAGAAGGTTGGAGCGTTTTGCTGGCTTTCTGTTGCAATCTGCATTGTTGAACTTCTCATTTGTATCAAATTTGGACATGGTATGTTTATAACTTATGGATTTGGCTTTTGTTAAAATCAGTTTCATAGTAGTAATCCTTTTTCTTTTGGGGTTTTTGAATGCTCTAGGCTTATATCCTAATCCAATGCCAAACTGGCTGGCCATCTTCTGGTCGTCTGTTGGCATTGGACTTGTTGCATTCATTCTGGTTTGGTCATGGAAACTGCACCAGACTATGGGGAGAAAGATGCGATAATTTTTCCAGGAGGTAGACCATTCTTTTATTCGTTATTGTTATTCTAGCTTCTCCACCAAAATGATTGTACATGCCTACCACTTCTATAAATTGTAAATGCATTTTCCCTTATAGGTTTTAGTGGATCACAGTTTTAAACTGACTATATTTATTCTTTATTGCTGGGATGCTCCAAAAGTGCTTCTTAATTCAAGTTCACAAGATTTCAGTTTGCCATTATTTACTTAAATTGCAAGTTTTTCACTTAATTTTCTCATCTTGTATCATATTTCACATTCTGAATTTATCATGCCATGCTTTACCTTTTAAAATTTGTTCAAATGCTTGCTTTTGGAACTTTAGGAGGTTGGATTGGTTGTTAAGTGGGGATCATTTCTTGAGAGAAAAGTTTATTTTTGTGGTAGTTGAAAATAGATTAAATTAGTGTTTTTGTTTTTAAGAAAACGATTAAACCAAACAGTACCAAAGCCCATATTGTTTTTTAGAATTTAAAATTAAGTTTGTACACTATATTTTACATAGGAATGGCAATTTCTCCCCAATACTTGTGGACATTGTAGAGATTCTTGCCATGAAAGTGAGGTTTAGATTAGAAGTATTTTTTTCTCATGAAATTTTCGTAAGAAAATTTTTTTTATCCTATGAGGATCCCAATTCCGTACAAAATATTGAAGAAATAAAAATATTAAATCTAACACAATTTAAATATTTAACTCATAATTATAGAAACATTTATTATTCATTTTTAAATTTAATTTAGTACTAAAATCTAATTATTTTAAACCAAATCAAATCTAACATTCTTTTTTATAACTTTAACCCAACTATTTACAATCTTTTTTAAATAATAAAAGAGAAATATTTAAATTAATTTTATAATATATATCAAAGAGGGGGGGTGAGGGGAATTCACAGGTAATGGGATGTGGACAAATTCTATCTTCATCTTACATAAATGAGAATACGGAGGTACTTCCTAACCCCATGGGGCCTGTTGCCATCCCTAATTTTAGGTGACTAAAAATTATAATTGCACATTTGTCTCTTTAGAAGACAAACTAAATAAAGAATTTTTCAAGCATAGACATTATCTGACCATTTCCTTGTCATTTATCAGCAATCCTTGTTTGACCGTATAGAACTGCCAGATGGAACTTGGAAATAGATTGCAAACTAATAATTTCATCATTCTTATAAACACTCAAACAATTTCCATTAATACATGTGAAAGTTATGAAGATGGACTTCTTACACCAAATAATGGCATTCGCATAGTCTTCTACTTGAAAGCATTCTATCTTGGACAATGAACAGAAATTAGACACTTATTTCATTTATGAAACACTCTTGCTTTCTGTTCTGGCACCTTTCTCTGAGCTCCCACCATGCCTGCAGTAGTACTGCCTTTATTAAGATCTTCATATTCCCATGAACACAGGACCAGAACATAAACAATTCTGGGACATATAGAGCAGACGCACCACATTCCCTTTTTCTCAAAATCATTTCAGAGCCTCTCAGGTTACAAGGACTGAGAATGCCTTCAATGATGTTGAACGAGGATCGGCTTCTTAAATCCCTAGGAATTGTCTCTTGTGCTACTAGATGGAAAAGGGCATGGTGGAAATCTTTTTCCTCCACGTAGTTCCTCCCCTAACAATCTCTTCCTTTTGATTCTCCCCTTCGGTTTGGAGGAGATGAGTAAACCTGTATGGCTTGCTATCCAAGGAACCCAGAAGTCCATTGCCATCCATGATTTCGGATGCCAAAGAAAACCCATTCAGTAAACTAACATCCTTGTTTGGAAGTACCCCATTGCTGAAAATGTCATCTTCATCCGGTTGGCAATATGATTGAACTATATCTGAACTCCCACACTGCTTTCTATATTCCAGGACTATACCAGATAGCTCATGAGTCTCTAAAAACTGGTCAGGAATAGTCTGTAGAAGAAAAAGAACAAAACAAGAAATTCAACTGGAACTGGGTTAATAATTAACCTTGGATTGATGATGACTAGTTCCTAGTTGTTTTTACCTCAAGCATCCATTTGACATACTTGACATTGTTTACATGGTGATTCATGTCCAGATCACTCCTCTTGGGCTACAAGTTATGGAATAGAACGAAATCAGTATGTGCTTCTTGAGCTCTGCCATAAGCTCTACAAGTTTGTTTGTTTGTGTTTTTCTTTTTTTTTTACCTTCAAGTCAGAGTCCATATACTTGGCATTGCTATCCAACTTGAAAATTTTCTCAGGAACATCTTCTTTGATTGCTTGCCTCGCTATGAACCAGGGAGAAATCTCAGCTCTCACCTCTTCTGGCATCTTTGAGAGCCGCCTTGTTTGCTGGTTCATCATTACCCATGTGCTGTTATACATGTTTTAGGGTATTCCTTAGTGGGATTTACAATTCCGGAGCTGAGAAAAACTACCAGAAAGGAAAAGAAAAGGCATCAAGAAGATATGAACACCTAGTTGCTCTAGCAAAGATGAGTCCTGTGCCTTGAGAACGAATTAACCAGTCTCTTCTCATCCCATTTTTCCTTGATGATTCAACCCATGTGTCAACTTCTACCACCTCTCCCTTCCAAGAAATGCACTTTTAGTTGCGTTGATTAGAGAGCAGAGAAAATGATGAATTCCCATTTATTTTTCATGTCATGTGGATGTTTGATTCTAGGGAAACTTGGAATTGGGCTTGAAAAATCAAGTCTTGCATTGGTATTGTTTAGTTCATTATGTGTTCGATGAAATGACTGAGTGACCATATTGGGTAGTGATCGACTTGGACTTGCATTCTGGAGACAACCCATATGAGATTGTTCCTCACCATCCCATAAGTAGCCCCAAATCCATTGCTGAGAAGTCCGGACATCCACACATGATTTAGTGCTGTTTCCTACATAATACTACCGAAAATTACAAACCATCTATAATCAACGACCTCTTTTAACAAATTCGATATCACACCTGAAAAAGATTAAGGATGCATTCCAAAGTAGCAGTCTTATCAGGACCAACTTCATAGGACCGGATGACAACAGTTTGTCTATATCCGACACCCCGCTCGATTATAAGCCCCTGACGGTGAAGATCCACCAACTGCTTCTTGGTCGGAATCCTCTGCCGGATCTGCTCAATGTTGAAATACGCATTTCCAGTTACAGAGGCAACAGCAGTACCAACAGCAGCGCCAGCAACTCCAGCAGCCGTTTGTTTAAGTGTCTCAAACTTAACAGACCCATTTGAAGTCCCATTGTTCTTGATCCCTTTCTTACCCATTTCATGACTGCTATTATCATAAGAACATCTTACAGGGAAGGAGAATGTACAAGAAAAAGCAGCCATCTTTGTTTTTGTTTTATCTGTACCCAAACGGGAGAGTTGAAACACAGAGAATGGTTGGAATGGTTTATATAGGATCCAACGACGGAGATGTCCAAGGCATGGTTCAAAACCATAGCACAAAATGAGGATGAGGACACCTTGTCATAGTATGAACATTTCAAAGACAGGGTCTTTTGTCTCTAGTGGTTGCAATACTTTGGAAAATTTAACGGAGGTGGCTTCATTTTTAGGTAAAATTTAATGGTGTTAGATTTTTTGCATTTTGGAAGACTTGTGTTGGGGGG
>BPVZ01000225.1:9411-19448 GCA_020521535.1 Rubroshorea leprosula | reverse complement strand
AATGTGTTGTTAGTAAATTAGTTGATATTTGATGTAAGAATTTTGTGTGATACCACTGCTGAGGGTCTGGATTTCGAAAACGACAGTTTTTGGGCTTTTGTGTCCTACAGTATGGAAAAAAGAAACATATACCTTCGCTGTTTGCTCTTCTTTTCGAGTTAGACAACTAAAGAACAAAAAGACGAGTAAAATAGCAAGGCCCTTTCTACAATGCGGAACTGCGGGGTGCTCGGTGAAAGGTGGGTGGCGTGCTCTGACTAGGTTCTAAAAATCAGTAAATTTTATAAGCTCATTTAAATTTCCCAGGCTTCATAAAAGGCTCGATTTTAAGTGGAATTCAATTTAATTGGTTAAGGGTTTAAAATTTTAATTTAAAAATTTTAAATTTAAATATTGAATTAAGTGAAGGGAGATTTGAAAATGAGAAAATCTATCCCTTTATCTTTTTAGATGCATCAAAAACTTGTATTTTATTTCAAAAATTGCAAATTTATGGATTCGGCTTGCAAACCAAAAATCGTTTTAGAAATTAGGCTAAACAAACTAGTGTTGGAAGCATTGAGCATTCTATGAAGGGCGTTATTCTGTTGCCCATAAGAAAATGCTGCAGGGACAAGGCAGAAGAGGTAAAAAGTTCAAGAAAAGCACAACGGTGGTAGTACTGTAGTAGTCATGCCATAGATTGAAGGGGACAACCATGTACAGTCAGAGAAAAGTATCAGGAATTGGAATTTATGCAAGTTTAGAGGCCTCAGCCTCGCCAACCATTGAGACAGAGAAGCTGGATCATACGTTTACTTTTCTCACATTGATTTTAACTGAATCAAAATTACCGTATAATCCTAGGATCTTATCGACGATTTCTGTGTTAAAATTTAAGGGCAGAATTACAAAGTAGAATAAAATGTAAAAACAGTATATCTACCTTTTCAGATATGAAAACAATGGACTGGATTACAATTTACAAAGTAAGAAACATAAATTACATATTTCTAACACAGAATTCATGCAAATGCATCTGTGTAAAACAGCAAAAAGTTATTGGGTCTCTGAAAATGATGGGTGGACTTGTAACATGAAAATGCTTTGGTGTTGCCCTGATTTCCTTGGTTATGCATGAGGAGCAGTTAATTGGCTGTCACCACTGCCCCAGCCACTTCAGAATTAACATTTTAATGGTCCATTAGTTTGAGAAGCATTGCCTACGAAAACAACCAAAAAATGTTAAGGGTAGAAGTCAAGAGTACATCTAAGAAAGCTCCAAATGACTTATACAAAGTCCAACCAGGTTGCCCTGGAGAATTTGTAAATTGCACATACACGGAAACAATTATTTGAGAGTAACTTACTGGACAGGAATGATATGATTTCAATCCCTCATGAAGTTCAGCTGATGAAATGAGAAGCTTTACAGGACGAAAATCAATAGATTGACTGCTTCCTCGAGTATCAGTAAAACGAATTATCTCCCGTTGTAGAAGGTGTTCAAATGCCTGCAAAAGTTATCGCACAACATCATCAAATATTTATATATATCTACAAGAATTCCCTCTCTCTCTTTTTCTTTTCTTGTGGTGGTGCAGGGTAGGTGGAATGGCAGCTTGATATATACACACCCGTAAACAAACATTTCTTGAATAATAGTCGGATGTCTTGAATGAGTCATGTATGCTCTTGTACTCTGACAAACAAACACAAACATGTAAGTAATTGAAATATCTAATGCTGGTAATAAAATAAGAGACAACTTCAATTTACCTGTCATCACAGAATGGAAGTTGTATGAGTTCTGCTCCTTAACTTCTAATCTTCTCATGCATACTAGAAGATAGAGTTCCGCTATGGAACAATCTGCTCAGACCATGATCCCAGTAATGAAAAACAAATAAAAGATTATCATTGTTTGCATCATGAGGCGATACGACAACTACCAGTCTAATTACCATGCTTTTCATTCAGTAGTATTCAAACATAAAAGGCTGCTGCATAATCTTCATACCTCTGATGCATTCCATCTTGGGCTGCCGTTGAATACTGGAAAGTGCAGTTTTGAAATTCTCAAGTGATAGGAAGCCAGATTCCAGATCCATATAAGAAACAGCTTGAAATCTAGTGTCAAGCAGTCAGCACAGCAGATGATAAAAGTAAAACGTGAAAATTGAAACAGGTGACAATAATATAACATTATGTGTCCCCAGAAGCAAGAATAGAAACTTACAGGAATCTCATCAAGTGGTTAACAGTGAAATTGGAATTTAAATACGTATCAATTATTTGTTTGAATCTCGCATCTGCTAGAGTTGCCTGTAAATTGTCAAGGAATTCATAGATAAAACTGACAGAACAGATCCTTGGAGATACATATAATGGAAGTATCATCACATATCATCTCAAACTATTAACAATTTATTAAAAACAAACTTTTCAATAAATTTATCAGTAGATAGATAAAGGGATTTACTTTCTACAGATAACGACAAGAAAATGAGCTTCTATCTATTGAAAGCTCATTAGCTAACATGTGTTTGAAAATATAATGTGCCTCAGGAGCATGGAAAAGATATATAATCAATGCATTTCGTTATTTTTAGTTTGCAAAGAGCAATGAACTCCTAAATACCCCCAAAAAATGGAACAAAGTAAATTAGAAATGCAAGGTCATGCATATGGAAGAGCATTCTCAGAATGATAATTATCCTTCCTTTCATTCCTTTTCCCCCACTTTAGATATATTCTTCTATCACTATTCATTTCATTAAGAGAATCATTTGAGGGAAGGATACTTTAAGCTTTCCGTTGAATTCGGCAGCATACTTATGAGGAAGGCTTGAATCCAAAGGCAAAGCCAAAAGGTGGTCCAACAATCTGCATAGGAAGATGTAAGAAAAAGATTGCCCTTTGTTAAGTTAGGCAATATCTTAGGTCAGTCAATACATAAAAGTACCTTTCTATGTCCTCCTTGGATGGAGGAAGAAACAAAAGCTTTCTATGTGAGAAACGAGATCTCACTCTTTTTTCAAGAAGTTGGTCAGCATCCTGCAGAGTTTACAGGCTGATATTTCAGGGCTCTTGACAAGTAATGACATCCAAGTCAGGCAGTATCAAGTTCTCATTTCATTTTTTAACCTAGTTGTTTTGAGTCCCAAGTTCAAGGATAACAATTCAAAAGAAGGAATAAGCTTATTTATTTATTACTGTACAAATGGGTAAAAAAGAAAAAGAAAATGTAAGACTATTCAATATAACGCACCATCCGACAACTCACACCAATGACAACAGCTTGTGATGTTACCGACTGCATTGCGTCTAGTAAGCTATAGAGTAACTTTTGTTTTCCCTGCGACAAACCAGATAAAATAACCATTTATGTCCTGGCTATTTTGGACAGAAAAGAGTATTCATAGAACTAAATGTTGATGTCCTTGCTATTAATCATCATCTTCCACATCTTTTGGATGTGAGATGGGATGATTTATTTCATCCCTCCAAAATATAGAGAATAGAATTGATAAAAGTTTCAAGGTTTTACCTGAGCAAATAGATCAAACTCATCAAGTACAAAGGCGATTGTTTTATGTGCTAATCCACATTCTCTGCCAAACGTAAACCACAAAATTAAGTTTAAAACATTAACAGAAGATTTGAACTGAACTAATGACGAGAAAAGAACATAATAGGAAAAACCAATAAACTAACCGCAACATCGCTATCATAAACTGGGAGTTATCATCAAACGATGCCTGCAAAAAATATCCCTATTTAGGAACTTAATTATTCAAAGCACATATGAATTTCAATTACCTTAAATAGATATTTCACAGTACCATTTTTGAGAACAGCAGTTGATGCTCCACACATAACTGTCTAGCAATCTCCTGAAGGATGGATATGCATAACAAACATACAAGAGAGAAATTATGATTAAATAACTTACTGAGAATATATTCTCCAAAAATAGCAGGTAAACTAGATAGCTTAAAACTCAGTATCATTGTGACCCAAGGATGACAAGCATCAAATGAAAGGGAAAAAACATCTCACCTTGAATGCACTAATGTCATCATTGTGCAAAAGACCATTCAATTTGATCTGCATCATGACGTCGACGGAAAGAAAACATAAAAAACACAAATTTCATGAAAAATGGACATTCTGACGAGTTAGAATCCGCCCATACCACAGATATTGCATCAGGATATTCTTGCAACAAATCACCGAGAACAAGATCCAGAACCTAATTGCACGAGCAAAATAAAGAAAATTACAATAAACATGTTCAAAATCCCTCTTCAAAACTGCAATAAGAAACTTGACAGAAAATAGAGGCATACCGCGACTTTCCCCGACCCCCGCGGACCAAGAAGCAGAATGGAATTGTTGGATGCCTCAGTGATTGAACTTGATATTATAAACCTCAACTTGCTGTAAATCGAGAAGAAAATTCGGAATCAACAAAACAAAATAGAGTTTGTTAAGCATACATGGTTGGGTATTCCTGTGAATTGCAAGTTAAGAGAGAAATTGGACCTGTAGTTGCTTTCGGGAGAATCGGAGAAGAGCCTGAAGATGAAATTAGGGTTACAGAGTCTGCTTCGAAGGAGATTTAGAACTTCCTCTGACGGATTTCGTTTTTGTCTTTGTTTTTCCTTTTCTTTGTCTCTCCCCATTGATTTCTGGATTCCCTCTCTCCGGCGCACAGTCTGAGATTCAGGGAAATGGCGGGAAAATGAGACCAAGCGGTACTTAGAGCTGGCGGTAGGGTTTTTTTTTTTTTTTTTTTTTAACTTGGACTGGGCCCTTTAACTTTCTCAGACTATTAGCCCAATAATCCAAATCTTAGTTTAAAACCTGTTCGGCCCAATGTTCCTGGGCCTGAATTGGGTTAAAAATATCACGGGTCAAATATGGGACCGATCGTTCACCGTTCAGATGATATGTCGTTGAACCGTTTTTACATTTCCTGCTAAGTCGGAGAGAGATGGGAAGCACGGCCACCAGCACGGCTTTAATCTCCCATTTTCAGCTGAACAAGTGCTGTTCAAGACTCCTCGACTCAACCAGGACTCGCCTGAACCTGAGTTCTGTACGAGTCAGCAGTTCAAGGAAGAGGAGTTTAGGACTCAGTGCTTCGCGGAGCCGGAGAAGTTTCGATGGCGCCGTTTGTTTCGCTGCCGTCGATGATGAGTTGAGGGAAAATCAGCAGGAATTGAGCACCAGTGGCGGTGTTGACTCTGCCATCGACGATAGGCCTGGTAAAACCGTAAACGAAAAGCTTGTTTTTTGAATTGTAATTCGTGTGAAATGAACAGGAAAATTTTAGTAGGATTCAGTTTATGATTCGAAAGAAGAGAAGATAATTGTGCTTGGAAATTACTTTGGATGCTTTTGGAAGCATGATATGTTTCAAATTCTGCAAAGTATCTATTATTGAAAAATTATCTATGTATTGCTTACATTCTTTCCCATCATATCCTACCGATACTGATTTGTTTTATTTTTTATTTTTTCAATGTATTTTAAGTAGCTATTATCTAGAAAAGATCAAGTTCGAAAAAAAGTTTCAGGAACAAGATACCTTTCTAAAAATATTTTCCTCGGGAATTTTAATTCTTAATCTAGCTATTGATCTTATAAACCCAAGGAAATAGACGAAATTATTGATTCTCTTGCTGTTGGAAGAATGCTGACATATCCTGTATGGTGGATAATGTAGAGTTGGCTAATGTCTCTAGAGAGGAAACACCGCAAAGTTTTGAGCAGGATGACGAGCGAAGTGCACTTTATAATTTCCTTTATCCTGATCAAGAGCTCCTTCCTGATGATAAAGAAATGAGTATGTTTGATCATCTGGAAGAGCTTCGGCAGAGATTATTTGTGTCAGTTTTGGCAGTTGGAGGAGCTATCTTGGGCTGCTTTGCATTTTCAAAGGAACTCATAATGGTTCTTGAAGCTCCTGTTAGAGCACAAGGTGTGCGGTTTCTGCAACTAGCACCTGGCGAGTTTTTCTTCACAACTTTAAAGGTTAAGTTTGAATGATGACTCTTATAAAAACCATTTTCACCTTTTTTTCTCAGCTGTGGATATATTTATTGGAGTAAATTTAATGTCTATTTCTTGTGTCTGTCAGAGTCCTGAAATGTGTTAAATATTTCAGTCTGCATATGTTTAGACCTTGAATGATCCAATGTGAATGTATTCAACTATGTTTAACTAAGAATTTAGTTGCTTTTACTCTCTAATGCTTGTGGAAAAAAGTGAACAAAAATAAACTACTTCTAGTAACTTTGGATTTTTTTATTTTTTATTTTTTGGTGCTGCAGGTGTCAGGATATTGTGGCCTTCTTTTAGGGAGCCCGATTATTCTGTACGAGATCATAGCCTTTGTTCTTCCAGGATTAACAAGAGCAGAGAGAAGGTTTCTGGGGCCTATTGTTTTGGGCTCCTCAGTGCTTTTCTATGCTGGCATTATCTTCTCATACTTGGTTCTGACTCCAGCAGCCTTAAATTTCTTTGTTAGTTATGCTGAAGGGGTTGTGGAGTCTTTGTGGTCTATTGATCAATATTTTGAGTTTGTACTGGTGCTCATGTTCAGCACAGGCTTGTCTTTCCAGGTAAACGTTCTTTCAAGCTATCTCTTTTTCATAGGAGAAAAAAAGGGTTATATCTTTCTTCTGTGGGCTAATCATTGTCTACATAGTCTTGTCTTCATGGTCATAGATAGTTATTTTCTATGTATATTTTACAGAAAGTATCACTGGTTTCATTAGTTTCAAACCTCATAGCCTGAGAAAGAAGCTAGGATAATGTCTGTTAATGAATCTGAGTAATAGACAAAAGGAGTAAGAAGAATCTAAACATGTTGGCCAAGAATTAAGTTAATTATGTTGTTGGTGTGTGGATTTTGAGCATGAAAAGCCACATGAACTGCACATATCGTTCTTTTACAATTGGTTTTGTTTGTCATTAATCACAGCTTCTTCCTTCTTTTATTAGGTAGTTTGTAGATTCAATAACCATTTCAAACAGAGAAGAAAATTTTTGTTTAAAATAAACAAACCTACGGTCCTGCCTAAGCAACTCTAATTTTTGGCCATTTAGATGCTTTAGCTCCTCTGCTTATGAGCCCCTTTTGGGTTATTATACAGGTTCCTGTTATACAATTTCTTCTCGGACAAGTCGGACTAGTTTCGGGAGACCAGATGCTTTCGATTTGGAGATATGTTGTGGTTGGTGCAGTTGTTGTAGCGGCTGTGCTTACACCTTCAACAGATCCTCTTACCCAGTTGCTTCTGGCAGCACCTTTGTTGGGTCTTTACTTGGGTGGTGCATGGGTTGTAAAGCTTACTGGCCGGTGATTGACTCGGTCTTCAATCCAGTTAACAACTACTGGTATACTCCCACAATTTGTCTCACGTTAAGCATGGTGTCAATTTGAAGAGGGTAGGGGTATAAAACTGCCACTTCAAACTTCTGACAAATTTGTATAATCATTGTAGAAATAATGTCAGTATATGCAAATTTATCAGTCCATAGCTGTGTGTATTCATACTTCATGGCCATCGGTGGTGTCAAGACCTCTCTCATATGATAGTATGAAACAAAGAACAAGAAGCTATCATATCATATAATAGAATGGAAGGCTAAAAACTAACATAACAGACTCATATATCTTAACAAGTTTGGACATAAAATTTTTTATCATTCCCTCTAATTGCTCAAAGCAACATTCTGTAATTTGTCTACTATATCTCCTGTATCAGAGCAATCCAGTTGATGTAACATTTGTTTAATGGAGGTCTTCAAATCGTTGCATGACTGAACAAAGGACTCGGATGAGCTCTTAAAACTTTCCACCTCTACTTGTACTTCATCAATATTGCTTGATATTTTTTCCAAAGCCACCCTAATGGCAGGAAGCTCTTGTGGGGGATAAAGACAGGCCCCAAGTTCATCAATCTGTGCTCCAACTCCTCGACAAAGCTTCAATAATTTCTCCAAAGCATCAACAAATTTTCCATTGTCATCTGGGTTTTCCAACTTAAGCAAACCTGTGATGGCACGGATAAGTTCCTTTATGGTTGCAAGCGTCTCAGACACAACTCCAATTGCTACTTGAGCGACTTTCATTTCTTCCTCTGATAAATCATTGCCTAGGTCATCCTCACTTAAACTATCTTCTTCATGGAGCTTCTTCTCTGGTTCTGTGGAAGCATTGTCAGAAGTTTCAACTGTTTCATCAGAGGAAACTGGCTTGAGCTCTTTCATCTCACGAAGAACATCTTTCACAGAAACTGCAACTTGTGTCATTGCTCGCCCAATTGCTGTGATATTTGTTGCAGGAGCCTTCTTAAGAGCAGAACAGGCCTCCCATACAGCGCCAACAAACTGTGGGATTGAGTTTTTTTTGTCCTTATTGCGAGATCCTGCTAGTATTGAAGGGAACTACATAAAATACCATATATATGGTGACGCACTGATGTAGAACTGCTTCACTTTAGGTATGGAAAAGAGAAAAACAAAAATTTCACAAGCAAAAGTATGTCGTTGAAAAGAAACATTGACCATTGGAGCTCTACTCTTGTTTAAGATTGTTTTACTGTCTTCAACATTCCTTCAGTATTCCTTCAATACTCTCTATTTTCCACTATTTTCAATGCAATGCTTGATGGCCTATGCGAACTAAATTAAAGATGACAGTCCCACAGCATGAGCAGATGCAAAGTGAAGACAAATGCTAGTAACCTAGAAAGCAGTTATGTAGTTGTGTATAAGAACATGACTAACAGCATGCGATGCAGATAATTAGAATAGATGACTCTAGCACTTTGACTTGCTGGATGATGCTTATGCATCACAAAGAAAAGAAGGGGCAACATACCATATAAATCGACAGATTCCTGCAATAACTTAAAGCTGCAATCAACGGCTTGCCTCACAGATTCATGGATACTAGAGGAAAGAGTTGGTCCTGCACCAACAGTACTTCCATGGGAAAGCAAGAGGAAACCCTGTAGCACATTGAAATACGACTCCATGGTCTCTTCAATCGCTTTAGCTTCAGGTGCTTCTCCAGCCCAAAGCATTCCAACTAAACAAGAGACACAACAATCAACAACCTCATCCCATGCCAAAATGCCATTATGAGACCAGTGGGCATAAAAACAATAATATCAAGTACAGAGGTAAGTTGCAAATACAATAAATCTATTCATGCTTTTGCAGCAAAGGGATAAAATAGCCACAAAGTTGCTTGATTGCATCAAATTGACACATCATAAGCATAAAAAAGCAAACCCATTTCATTAGAACCTCAAATATTTTTGTGGGATTGCTAGAATAACCATACAGAATAGAAAGAGAAGAAATGATAGATAGTACCAACAGTAGCTTGTTTGGAGAGCTGTTCACCCATCTGTATGACCTGGTTCCAGCTGACTTTCTCCAGGGAAGATGGTGGCGCTTGATCCAACACCTGAATTCATATACCCAAAACAATCTATCACCCATCAACATCAGACATCAGACACTCCAGACTCAAGCTTACACAGGATATGGGTCGAGAGCAGAGAAAAGTAAAGAAAAAAAAAACCTGGAAGGTCTCATGGATGGTGTTAAGGCCCGAATTCAGGGCTCTATTAAGCCGCTCTTTCTCTGCTTTTCCCATTTCTGCTCTTCGGTTCCGGCGGTGGTTGTGGGTTCGGCTGTGGGGTTTAAGGGGTTGGGGTTGGAACTTGGAAGCATTGTTGGGTAGGGAACGACATCGTTTGCCTGTTGAAAAGTCAACCCCTGGGTGCTGCTACGGAGGTGTTTGGATATAGGGTTGCCGCTAGAAGGCGCGGGCTGTTAACGACGTCGTTCAAGGATAAAGTTACGCAGCGCGTCCAAGGATTGAAGTCTTATGATTTACGAACAAATCAATAATCACCTCAATTAATTTCTTTTTGTTATCATTCGATTTACGGCGAATGTTTTACCTTTTTTATCCTCTCATTTCTCTATTTTTTATGTATTTATATATTAAATAATAGTATAATTTT
>BPVZ01000224.1:275896-290374 GCA_020521535.1 Rubroshorea leprosula | reverse complement strand
ATATATATATTCAGACCGATTTCCTATATATCCGGACCAATATTTCGGTTCGGAAATCCCATTCCTGCAGTAGTGGATGCACAGACAGCTGCGGTTGTTGCAACTCGAAACTCACCCGCGTTGAGCAATATAGTAGTGCCGACCAAACCGAGAGGAAGTGGAAAGCTAAATAATGAGCCCAGCTCGTCCAAACATAGTGAAGAACTGATGAGAAAGAACGCAAACCTTGAAAGGCAGTTGCGGGATGTACAAAAATCCATTGACGAGCTGAAAAGTCCCAGGTCGCACCAACAGACCCTTGATTTGGATAGTGCTCCACTAAACCTATCCATCACAGCAAGACCATATCAAGAGGGATTCAAAATTCCCCACCTGGAGACATATGATGGCTCGGGCAATCCAGATGAGCATCTGCACACCTATCAAGCCATCCTGAGAATCCAAAATGCCAATGATGCCATGATGTGCAAAGTGTTTCCTGCGACACTGAAGTCAACAGCCAGAAGATGGTATCACAAACTCCCCAGTCATTCTATAGACTCGTACTCCCAGCTCGCCAAGCTATTCTCCAACAAATTTGCAAGCTAGAGGGAGATCAAACACACAGCGACCGAGTTGATGCAAGTTCATCAGAAGGAAGGGGAATCTCTGAGGGACTACATGCAGCGATTCAACAAAGCCACCTTAGACATTGATAATGTCCCCGATACCATCTGCTTGTCTGCCTTGCTACATGGTCTGAAACGTGGCCGGTTCCTAGATGACCTACTGGAAAACCCACCAAAGACGTGGAACGAAGTCAATGACAGGTCAGCTAGCTTCATACTGTCAGAAGACTTCCAGTTGTCAAAGCGACGAGTTGATGACAAATAGAGCAAAGGCAATGAACAGCTACCAAGAAGAGAGGAAAAGAAAAACCAGAAAGTCAATGAGCAATGGGGGAAGCCAGTTGAATTCCTGAAATATGCTAACTACATCCCTCTAACCTTGCCAATGTCTCAAATTCTGGCACAAATCCAGCACTGGATTAAAAGACCTCCACCCCCATTGCATGATTCCCCGAGAGCAGACAATAACAAGCATTGTGACTATCATCGTGTATACGGTCACAATATAGAAGATTGCCAACACTTAAAGGACAAGCTGGAGTTCTTAGCTCGCAATGGGAAACTAGAAGGATATGTCCAGAAGCCTCATACCCAACAACCAGCTCAAACTCACTTTGTGCAGGGGTATGACTGACCTCAGGGGTAGAGGTACCAGCTCGGCAACACACAGGACGTATACCATGATAATCAATATCCATCTGAGCAAGGCAGAGCGGACAGAGGCCACCAGTTCAATAGGCGAGGCCAAGGGCAGAGAACTGCCACCCAGAACCAAAAAGATAGGAAAGGGGTAGGCTATGCTGGGATACCCCCGCCCTCAGGCACAATAAACATGATCTCGGGTGGTATGCATTCTGGAGGCCAAAGCGCTCGAGGCCGTAAGGCGTATGCCCGGCAGGTGATGACCGTTGACAGGAATAGACCTTTGAAGCGGCCATTCGAGGAGGCGGAGTGGGAGAATGCGTCCATCACATTTAGCCCGGCAGATTATAAACGAACAGACGGCGAGCCCGACATTATGATGCCTCATGCAGATCCTTTCGTGGCAACGGTTCATATAGGCAATCATAACGTCAACAAGGTCTTCATTGATACTGGTAGCTCACCCGATATCCTTTATTGGAGCTACTTTCAGAAGATGCAGCTGAATCCGAGCTTGCTACAAAAGTATAAAGGGCACATCTATGGGTTCAATAATCAACCCGTCCCAATTGAAGGAGTCATTACTCTACCCATCTATGTGGGCTCGGAACCACACTTCAAGATGGCTTCTGTCACCTTCCTGGTCGTCAAGATGGAATCAGCTTTCAATGCTATATTAGGAAGAGCCACCCTGTGCGAGCTGAAGGCTGTTATCTCTCAACCCCATCTCTGTATGAAATTCCCAACTCCTCAGGGAGTAGGAGTACTTAAGGGGAACCAGAAGATTGCCAGAGCCTGCTATCAAGATACGTTTAAGAAGGTTGACCTCGCTGCAGCCCTAGCAGGTTCTGAAATTCACAGGCCGGCCCAGCTCGATCAACAGACAATGAGTATATCAGACATGGAGCACCGACCTGAGGGTGTCGAGCAGAAAGCAGAGCCGGTAGAGCTAGTGGAGACAGCTCCTTTAAACCCCGATGTGCCGGAAAGAACAGTTAAGATCGGCACCAAGCTCACAGAAAAAGAGCGGGTAGAGCTTCTGGAGTTTCTGAGGGCTAATCAAGATGTGTTTGCGTGGACTACAGATGAAATGCCTGGCATTCCAGCAAAGTTGATAGTCCACAAACTCAGCACGGACCCCACCAAATGGCCGGTGGTTCAGAAATGTCACCTTTTTGGCCTAGATAAGCAAGCGGCTATAGATGAAGAGATACAAAAATTGTTGCAGGCAGACTTCATCAGGAGGGTGGAATATTCTGAGTGGGTGTCCAACCCTGTGCTCGTCAAAAAACCAAATGGCAAGTGGAGGATGTGTATTGACTTCACCAACCTAAATGAGGCGTGTCCAAAAGACCCTCATCCCCTACCAAATGTGGAGAAGCTAGTAGAGCGACGGTTGGACACGAGCGGATGAGTTTCCTTGATGCTAGCTCAGGTTACCACCAGGTTCAGTTGCTGTTGTCGACCAGGAGAAAACAGCCTTTTATGCTAGGGACGCAATCTACTGCTATGTCATGATGCCGTTCGGCCTGAAAAACGCTGGTGCAACTTATCAAAAGTTGGTACAAATCATCTTTAAGCTCCAAATCGGCAGGAACATAGAAGTATATGTAGATGATATGATAGTCACAAGTGTGCGAGCTGAGGATCATATAGATGACCTGGCTGAGACTTTTCAGAATTTGCGTCGAGCCCAAATGAAGCTGAATCCCCTGAAATGCACTTTCGCTGTAGAATCAGGAAAATTCCTAGGGTACGTGGTATCCAAGAAAGGAATTGAGGTAAACCCAGAGAAGGTCCAAGCCGTTCAGCAGATGGAGCCTCCCAAGACCATAAAGGATGTGCAGCACCTGATAGGTCGTGTAGCCGCGTTGCACAGGTTCATAGCCAGATCGGCAGAAAGGTGCCTCCCATTCTTTAAAGCCCTAAAAGAGCCCAAAAACTTTCAGTGGACAGATGAATGTCAACAGGCGTTTGACGAGCTCAAACAATATCTAGCATCAGCACCTTTGCTATCCAAGCCTGTGGAGGGGGAGAGTTTATGCTTGTATCTAGGGGTTACAATGGAGGCGGTGAGCTCGGTCCTACTCAGGGAAGAGAATAAGAATCAGAAGCCTGTCTGCTATGTAAGTAAGGTTTTACAAGACGCCAAGCAGAACTACCCATTAGCAAAAAAGGCTGCTTTTGCCCTGGTATACACGGCTCGAAAATTGAGAGCTTACTTCTAGTCACATCAGATTGTTGTTTACACCGATTTGTCGTTGAGAAAGATTCTGCAGAAGCCGGAACTCTCTGGTCACTTATCGGGTGGAGCGTCGAGCTTAGTGAGTATGACTTCAAGTTTCGGCCGCGGACAACTATAAAGGGCTAGGCTGTGGCAAACTTCCTTGTGGAGTGCATCTCGGCCACGGTGGAAGAAAAGACACCCGAGCACCCAGTCTGGGTCTTGTATGTTGATGGAGCTGCTAACATTGAAGGATCGGGTGCTGGGGCTGTATTAGTGGGCCTAGATGGCTTTAAATCCGAGCATGCATTGAGGTTTAAGTTTCAGACAACTAACAATGCTGCAGAATATGAAGCCCTCATTTATGGATTGAAGTTGGTGTCCGAGCTGAAGGTACAGAGCAATCAAGTTTTCAGTGACTCTCAGCTCGTTGTGGGTCAGGTGAATGGCAGTTGTGAAATCAAGGATCCCCAGCTTGGTCGTTATGCTTCTGTGGTCAACAGATTGAAGTCGGGATTTGTCTTTTTCCAAATCGACAAAATACCAAGAGCAGATAACCACCGAGCTGACGAGCTGTCAAAGTTGGCCTCCTCGCAAGACCTTAACCCTCAGAGATCAACAATTGTCGAAGTGCTCGATGCCTCGAGCTACACTGATTTCACAGTCGAGTGTCAGCTGTTAAGCACAGATCCCTCTTCATCGAGCTGGACTACCCCGCTCATAGAGTATCTGCGAACTAGTGAACTGCCTGAAGATCTGTCCACTGCAAAGTTGATTAAATGTAGGGCAGCACATTTCACTTTGTTAGATAATCAGCTCTATAAACGAGTAGCCTCAATACCCCTATTACATTGCCTTACTCCCTATAAAGCTGAATATGCGGTGAGCGAAGTCCATGAAGGAGTATGTGGCACACACATAGGTGGTAGAACTTTAGCATGGAAACTCCTGAGGCATGGCTATTACTAGCCTACTATGGTTGAGGACGCACAGAGCTACGTCAAAAAGTGCCCGACTTGCCAGTTCAATGCTGGTGATATTCACATGCCAGGTACTTGAGCTCGTTTTAAAGCTCGCGCAAACTTAATGTTTGTCTATAACTTGAGCCCAAATATCTTCGTTGAAACAGGAGAAATGCTCTAATCACTCTCTTCTCCCTAGCCTTTTGCTCAATGGGGAGTCGACCTGCTCGGCCCTTTTGTGAAAGGCAAAGGAGGGTGCACTTACCTCGTCGTTGCAGTGGATTACTTCACCAAATGGATAGAAGCTAAACCATTGTCCACGACAACAGAGAAGAAAATAGAAGAATTCTTGCTCAATTCAATATTATGCAGGTATTCTTTGTTGGCTTAAGCCATTGGTATGTTATATACAAGTATAATCTGTGGTTCAGCTCAGTCATCTGTGTACAGGTTTGGCATACCCAAACGGATCATCGTTGACAATGGTCCACAGTTTCGAGCTACGGCACTAAGGTCATTCTGTGACGATTATGGCATTGAGCTCGCCTTGACATCTGTGTATACTCCACAGTCAAATGGACAAGTTGAGTCCGCGAATAAAATCGTCTTACGAGGCCTAAAGACGCATGTTTCAGCTGCACATTCTAATTGGGTTGACGAGCTCAATAAAGTGCTTTGGTCATGTCGCACTACACCCAGCTCGTCCACAGGCGAAACCCTATTCAGCCTTGCCTATGGAGCTGAGGCCATCATCCCCGTAGAGGTCGGATTGTTGTCGGATAGAACAGGTCGGCATAAGGATTCTCACAATGAACAACTCTTAAGAGAGAATCTGGACCTTGTGGAAGAGGTTAGGGAGATGTCTCAAATAAAAAACATGGAATATCAGGGTCGTATTGCAAAATTTTACAATAAGAGAGTTCGAGCTCGTCAATTTCAGGTTGGCGATCTGGTTTTACGCAAAGTTGGGTTAACCAATGCTTATTCACACATGGGCAAGCTCGCTCCTAATTGGGGAAGGTCCGTATATGGTTGTTCAAATTAACCGACCTGGATCTTATATATTAGCAGATATGAACAAGCACCAATTACCATTTACATGGAATGTTCAGAACCTTAGAAAATATTACAATTGATTTGTATTGTTATTGGAATGATGTACGAGTACAATGCAAATAATACACACAGTTTTCCAAAAAAACGTTTAGATTATATTCCTTGTAAATCAATTACATGAAATGTCAACATAGGTACAAAACGTATATTGAACAAGGAAATACTAAAACTACAAAAGCAAACGAAACATAAAAATCCTAAATCTAGTCATCTGTTAAGTCAACGGGTGCAGATGCGCCAACACGAGCTGGGATGGAGATGGCAGCAAGGACGGGCTGAGGTGCGGGGGGAGTGCTTGAGGGTTTAGCTTCTTCTGCAGGAGTGTCACCTACCTAGGAGTCGAACCTAGGCAGGTTCTCGAACTCTTCTCCTTCCTCTAAAACAGATGGAGGCCATATAGGCACTCCTTCTTCGTTTAGCTCCCAACGGAGCCGCACTATCGTGTCGGCAGGGGCGGCAAGGCTCTTCCCCTCCACATCAAGATCTTCACCTTCAAAGAACGCCAGCTTGTTGATCGGGAAGTCTGGTCGGTGCTTTAACACTTTACCATGAACGTCATTGTAAATCTCAGTCGTGGTGTTCATGGAAGCCACAGCCATGGCATCCTGGAACATGTCAGCACCCACCAGCCACTCTGCGCCTTGAGCTCGTGCGATACTAATACAACACTGGTGTTGGGTCTTGGCCCTCCTCAGCCCCTCCTCTACGCGAGCAAGGTCCTGATCGGCCACTGCTACCTGTCTCTTTAGGGCAGTGAGGTCGTTCAGGGCGCTGTCCCTTTCAGCTTCCGCCTTCTTTGTGCGATCTACAGTGCGAACAACCTCATCCATGGCTGCCTGAATCCCAGTCTCTTTCTTAGCCTTCACCTTGTACAGCTCCTCCTACAGCTGGTTGACCTTGTTGGCCAGCTCGTCAGCTCGGCTTTCTATTGATGCAGCTCTGTTGGCCATCTCTAAGCTCTACGAGCGGTTCACCTCGTCCTCCAAGCTCGCTTTATCTGAGGTCAACCGCTTGCAGCTGTCAGCTAGCTCTTGATTTTGTACAGGAGCTGCCTGCTCGCTCTCAAATAAAGCTACAAAGTAGCTTAGCGCCTGTAACAACACTTATATAGTCAGTTTTTATCCCAAAATTACAGCAAAAAACACGTTCATCTAGCAAAATACTCACATCCATCATCTTCAACATTGCAGCGTGGCTCCCATGCTGCTGAATATAACCTTTGGCGCGCTGACGGTCCACAGGTGGGACAAAGCTTTGCATACCCTGGACCATAACAAGCTGACAGTCAGGCTTAGTGTAGCTAAAGCCCTCAGGGTATGCGATTCTGGGGGCCCCACTAGTTGTTGGTGGGGCAAGCGCCTCAGCTGTGCTGCGCGTCTAGACCACAGGCGCCTCAGGTGGGCGCATCGCTCCGGGTTGACTCCCAGTATTCAATCTGCGTCGAATTAGTGGTACATTATCTTCGACATTGAAGTCTTCGCAAGCGCGCCTCCGGGTCTCAATAGGGACGGTTTCTACTCTGCGCTCGGCCTGTGGCCGTGAGGCCGAGTTGGCCGAGTTGGCCGAGTTGGAGCCTTGCTCCCTCTGTGACGAGCTGCGAGGTGCTGTAGGGGGTAGCTTGTCAAAGCGTGTTTGCCTCCTAGTGCTGGACCCAATCCCCCTACCTCGTGAGCGCTGAGCTCATTCGCGTTGCCTCTCGAGCATCCTACTCATCTCTCCTGCACAAACACATGCAATAAGACTCAGCTCGTGAAAAACAGTAATTCATAATAGAGTTATACCTTCACTAAACAGGTTTGTGACATCCACAAACCCACGCAAAGCAAGCAGCTTGGGGGTAACCAAGGCTTCCAAATCAACTAACCCCTCTCCCTTCACATAGTTAGTTATCCTGTCCTTAAGCTCCAGGTCGCTTGGGGTTAGTGTGGGATAGTTCATATACGCGTGCCCTGAGCGCCACTCAGAAAGGTGAGCTTCCAGGTCGTTGCTGACCCTCTCTGTTCGTGTATCGCGGACAAAAATAAATTGCCTCTTCCAGTGAGACACCTTATTCCTCACGTTCTTAAAGATCGCCATTTTTTCGCGCCCAAAGATGTAGTACCACCTCGTTTGTATAGTACTCAGTCGGCATAGGAATAGCGATCTGAACACGATTGCCTTTGCAGGTATCTCCAACCTCGCACACAACAGCATAAACCCTATGATAAATTTTATGCTGTTGGGGCTCAACTGTGTCAATGCCAGCTCGTACTCTGACAGAATGTCAAAAATCAGCTCGGGCAATGGAAATCTCAGGGCGGCATCAAAGTGGTCCACATATACGGGTATCCACCCTGTTGCTGACACACTGCAGGCCCTTTCATTCTTGGTGCCAGTTCGTAACAAAACCGTCTTAGGAACGTGGTACTATCTCACCTCCAGTCTTTTGTACCCTTTAATGGAGGTGGCACAATCTGCTACCTCATGATGTAGGTTGGCCCTAAGCCTAAATCCGGCCGTCAATGCGTGTGGCGCTTTGCGAAGGTTACTCAGCCTGCCACCTATGGTTTTATTCTCCCAACCTGCAACCACGGGCACTTCCACGGCCACCTCCATACTTTCTGGCGAGGGGATACCTACACCCTCCACTACATCTTCTCCGACGCTGGGAGTATTTTCTGATGATGACCCTTCAGACGACGGAGGAGGGTTAACACCGGAACCCTCACCCGCGCTTGAACGGCGCTGCTCTCGGGTGTAAGGGTTTCCGACAAATCTTGCAGTTTCGGTGGTATAATCATAGTAATAGGTTCTACAGATATCACGCTCTCTTCCCCTTCCGTGCCCTGGTTACCCTAGAGTTCTCCTACTTCTCTAACAAATTCCATTTGTTATTACTTGAAAATTTGACTCTGAAAAACTGAAAATGTCGCCTGAAAATTTTGGAAGTCCTTTGTCGCAGAGGAATGCAGAGAATATGGAAATGGAATGCCAAAGCAAGGATAGAGGTGACAGAGGGGTTAAGCGACCGTGCCCATCATTACCATACACGCCTCTCTGGTAACCAATCAAAATGTTACGCGTGGCAGGTACTTATTGCTTGGCATGTAATGTCCACCGGCTTTAGCTGTCACATTTCTTCAAACGCTGAGCCAGCATTTATTAGGGGGGGATGGAGAATACTAACCGCTCTGAACCATATCTCTTTAGAGATTTCACAGATTTAAATTTCAAAAAGTGACAAGGACCAGCTCGTAACAAATCCAATGAACCATATCTCTTTAGAGATTTCACAGATTTAAATTTTAAAAAGTGACAAGGACCAGCTTGTAACAAATCCGAGATCTCCTCAGAGATCTGCCCCTAATTCAAAATTTGAAAATTTCGAGAGATCTGCTCGTCACTAATCGATGATCTCTTCAGAGATTTCAAACTCGAAAGTCTATAGAGATCAGGTCGTAACAAATCAGAGATTCACCGCAGTCTCGAACATCAAGCGTCAGATCGTAACTAACTTCCTCAGATTCGTTCTATATCCCACATATCTATATTACAGTGATGAGTAAGCTCGCCCATTTCAGCCCGTATGGGTCTGTTGGTTCAACTCGTTCATTATATGCTAGCCATCACTCTACTACAGAGAATCCATCAGGCAAGGTCGCCCTTGCGCGCCTGCTCAGCTCGCTGATTAGCGTCGAGCTCGCCTTCCCTGAACGCCAGCTTACTCACGCCTGCTCTGTAGGAGGTCGGCATATACGTACACATCAGACTCGACCACCTTGGTTTCAAGCTGCTCAGATCGGCCGTGCATGAGGTTGGTCATGAACACAAAACATCACTCCTCATCCTCAGGGTCAAACACCGTGCTAACAAGACTCTCAACCCAGTTCGTCAACCAAACACTGAGGGGGGAGTAATGTTGGGATTAGGCCCAAACCCACTTCGGGCCACATGTAGCAGGCCCAACTATACACCCACAGGCCCAAGAGGAGGGGACATACTCACGTGGGCAGCGCCACGTGGGCCAATGAGGTGCTTACATGTACTGATGCATGTCAGCATTTGGGGCTATAAATACCCCCCAACTACCATCAATGAAGGTAATGAATCTCTACGCTTCTCTCTTTGCAATTACTCTTTGAGAGCATCTCTCTCTAGAATATCGAGTATTGCTGATTTGAACGTCGGAGTGTTTTCTCGAGGAAACATCCTCGGGATTTTCAGGTGTAGTAGCAGCTGAAGATTTCAACCGTGTTGGACTACGAAGCTGCCCAAACAAGTATGATTTTGCTAATTTTGCTGCCATAACTCAAGATACAAATCTATTCTTCTGCATTTGTTGTTGATCGTACTGCTGTTATTCTTTCTTCTTTTTAAATATGCATTAAAACAATAAAAAACAGCATAATGATAAGCATAGACAGAACAAAATAAAGTTATCATCATGATCTATCCAATTCAGATAATGAAATAAGTAAACATACATTCACAGAAAATTTAAACCAAATAAAAAAAGTCACCATCAAGCTCAAATTCCAATTAAATACTGCTTTAAAATGCCAAAATCTTCAAGTTCCAACTAAAATAAATTATTCTGATAGGACACAAATAAGCTTTTCGCCCAATGTTGTGCTTCCTTATTGTTAAGTGAGAAATCTTATATCGACCCACAAAGTAGAAACTTGTGAACTTAAATACAATTTGTGCCATTGCCAAACTTGGAATACAAAAATGAAATGGCAGATCAACTAATCTTTGTCTCTTTCAAAGCATAAAAGCAGAGGTCACAAGGTCACAATGTAGGAGAAAATTGAGTTACTCTCTCCAAGACGAAAATTTAGTACATAGGACGCGCTGGTCAAATCTCAAAGTGTTGGGAACCTGAGATAGCAACTTTCTAATCTGCAGCAATCAAACTTTTTTCATTTGAAGGAGGCTCAAGCTTCTTAACAAAAGGTACCCCTCAAATACTCTACAAGAAAAAATGAATCATTACTTGATAAGAATAGCATTTCAGCTGACATATCTGATATCCTGAACAAACATTGTGTGGAAAAAAAGCAACCACTGATATCATTATTACCTTTTTCTTGACTCAGCCAAGTTGATAAACACTTGCAATTCAAATTAGAAACTCTTGTAGAAGGGCATGCTTGAGCTTGACAAAATCAGGTCACAAGCTTGTCAATTGTCATTGTCTTTATCTCAACAATAGCTTGACAAAGGAAAAACAATTTCTTAAAAAAATGCAAAGAGAGAAAACTTACAAGGTATCTAGAGGACTAAACTATATTATTTTTGTTATTTGCATTTGAAGCACAATCTAGTTACAAGCTTGGCAATATCACCGTAGACTATAACCTTTCCACTTCCAGTTTCAAGAAAAATCCCATTCGAATGTGCTGTTCTATATGCCCTTCCAATTTCTTCAAAATGGAAAGAAAGAAAAAATAAATATATATGCAAGATTTTGCAAGAATTTACTACAGATTTTTTTTTTTAATGTTTTGGTAAGTAATTTACCATATAGATGAGAGTCAAATGGGAAAACAATAAAATTTTAAAATACCTCAATATTAAATTAATAAAATTTGTTACAAAAGAGCTTTCTTAAAATGCCTGGTGTAGCAACTTTATAATTTCATTTCCATTGAAAGGAGGATTAAACTACTTATAAAAAAGGAATCTATTTGCAGGAAAAATGAAACCTATTTTTTGATAATAAACATAAGTTCAATTAACATATCTAATGTCTTAAAATCACCATTACCATTTGTTAACTAACTCAGCCTTGCAGAAAGAAACTTACAATTTTGAAATGCACAATAAGTCTTCCTTCCAGCAAGAAGAAACTTTTGCAGAAGAGCATGCTCTGAGCCAGAAAGAATAAGATTACAAGCTTGTCAGATGTCTATATTTTCATATCGATTCTTAGCCTAAACAACAAAAAACAAGTTCCCAAAAATGTAAAGAGAGAAATCATACAATGTGTCTACAAGACTGATTTGTATTGATTTTGTTATTTGCATTTCAAGTACAACTCTGCCACAAGCTTAGCAATATCTCCACAGATTATAACTTTTTCCTCTTCTAGATTGTAGAAAAATCCCCTTAGAATGTCTTGCCTTTTGCCTCCAATTTATTGAGAATAGAAAGAAAGAAAAAAGAAACAAGGTACTTGAAGCTAGGAAAAGGATTCCAACTTCCAAAAATTAATCATATCTCAGAACATACCTTTCATGCAGGCACCAACCTTTTCATAATCAAATCTACTAAAGGCTTCAGCATAACCCTTCTTCTATGATGCCTCTTCTTCAAATCAAGATAAGAGCACTGCATAAAGCATATAACCATTTTCATTTAACCAACACCTAAAAGGTAAAGTGATTCTTCTAATGTCAAAATAGCACCAACCAATATTGAAACTAGCATCAAGGGTCCAGGATATGTGACATTAATTGTTCTAGGAAAATAGAGGCATTGGCAAAAAAGAAATGTTTGGAATACAGTTCAAGTGATCCGTGATCAGATCTGAAATAAACCAACTCATCAAATAGGGTGGATTTAAGCATTAAACTTACTTAGAATTTGCATGGATTTCTCTTTCAATTACCATCCCTCATCTTCACAAGGCATGGTTGGATTGTGTTAACGTGCTGAAGGGTTTAATATTAAAACATTAATATTAAATCCAATGAAACGATCCTCATAGGGATTAAAACTTACAGCAAAAGATGAATTGAAAGGGTTGACATGTTGTTGACTCTTATACTAAGCAACTATTTATATATTAAGCAGTCAACAAGTCTTCACAGAATACATGGATGGCAACTTTCCATTCTCCAAAAAACCAACATCTTTTCAATTGACATAAATGTTAAGCTTCAGAAATACAAAGATCTCCTCCATCTTATGCTTTGGGCTGCAAAATGAAGAATAATCCTTAGTAGTTTTCTTGATTACTACATAACCTTTCAGTTATGATTTGTCATTAGCCATTTCTCTGTGATTTAATATCCATATCCTGAACCAATACATATGAGGAACTTATGGCATTAACAAAAAGTATAAAAAAGAAAAGACAACACTAAAACCAATATTACCTTTTATTTAGATTTGAATTCATTTGACTGTTATCCTGTTTTGAAGCTAAAATAGAAGAAGAGATTAATTAGATTAGCCATTTTCCAAGTTTCTCACAAGAGGGTGAAAAAAAATTCAATTACAGAAAAAAAAAAAAAAAAGAACCGTGAATGATTATGATGGAGTATTTTTGTAAGTATTACCATAAACAAAGTTTTTGTTTTGTCTCTGAACTTGTGTGGCTTTCATCATCCTAAAAAGAAAGAATAAGATTAAGTTAGAAGAGATTAAGTTCCAAGATATGGTAAGGGAAAATATATTCCTAAATGAATTCTCAAAAGACAAAAATTTATCTGAAAATTTGAGAATAGTTAAGTAGTACCCGAACTACAATGCAGGGGATGCGTGCTATGAGGGGCCAATAGTCTCCGTTCTCCTCCATGCATCGTCGTTTCAACAACGGGCAGTTTTCAATCCAGATTAGTTCAAGCAAGGAAGGCAAGCCTTCCTTTGGCAAGGATTGCAAGTTGGGGCAATTCTCAATGTATAAATCTTGAAGTGAGGGAGGCAAGCCTTCCTTTGGCAACGACTGCAGCTTTGGGCACTCCTTGATTGTTAAATCTTGAAGAGAGTTGAGGTTTTGAAGGAGCCCTCTAGCTATGGATTTCATATTTTCAACCTTACCTACCACAAGTCTGGTTAGAGAAGTGGGAAGCACATCAAGATCAGGACATATCCAATAAATCTCCAAGGATAAAAGAGAGGTGATTCTGCTAAGGCCCCATTCCTGCATCGGCTTCTTCAGATTCTTGCAATCAATTGTAAGACTTCTAAGGTTTGGGGGAAAACCACGGTCTGGAATGGACTCAATCCCTTGACAGTCGAAAATTTGAAGATCTGTTAGGTTTGGAAACAAACCACCGCCTGGAATGGACTTGATCCCTATACACTCATAAATTTGAAGCCATGTTAAGTTTGGAGGCAAACCACTGTCTGAAATGCACTTGATCCCTGGACAATTGCTTATATATAATCCATTGAGAGATGTGAGGTCGTGCATCTTGTTAGGCAAAGACTTGAGATTCCTGCAATCTGATATGAATAAATCTTTAAGATTGGAGGTGGACAGGGAAAACGACTCCAAACCATCACAATTGCCTATCCATAAAGAAGTGGGCCCATGCATGTCCTCAAAACATAAACTTTTCATATCACCCCCATAAATACTTATCCGTTTAAGTTCCGTACAATACTGCAGCATCCTTTGAGGTGGAGACTCCAACTGCTTGCAATTATTGATACAAAGCCTTTTAAAAGAATTGGGTAACTGACCACTAGGAAAAGATTTCAGACAAGGACAGCTGGCAATCTCTAATTCTTCAAGTTGTGACGATTGATATGCATGACCATTATTCATCAATATTCCTTCTGGTAGAGACTCTAGCTTTTCACATTCCCAAATTTTCAAGACTTTAAGCGTGGTGGGTAACTTGCCTCTTGGAAACATTCGGAAAGCGGGACATTGACCAATAGATAATTCTTCAAGTCGCAACAACATCATTATCTCACCAGGCAAGGAATCTAGTGCTTCACACTCCTTGACTTCTATCTTCTCAACACATGCAAGGTTTAGGATATTGACTCCCTCTTCCCACAAACAAGTAAGTTCAGTGCAAGACACAATCTCTATATCCTTGAGAGATATCATGGACTCAACAAAACTCTTGGGTAGGCAAGTCAGTTTAGAAAATTTTTTTATACTCAATGTTTTGAGGGAGGTGAGATTGACCATACTCCTCAATACTACCTCACTACATTCATTTATATGCAATTCTTCAAGTGATGGAAGACTAAGTGGGGAGTA
>BPVZ01000224.1:246413-258384 GCA_020521535.1 Rubroshorea leprosula | reverse complement strand
TCATTTTTATTTTTAACAAAGAAAAAAATTATATTATTTTTAAATAAAAAATTAATCATTTTGTCTAATTAGCAATTTTTTTGAGAATATATTTTTTAATGATAAATTAATGTACAAAATAAAAATATTATAATCACTTAATGTTATTAAAGGTTAAGAAACAAAATTGAAACTTATTAGATAAATATTAATTAAAAAATGTGACAAAATAAAAAATTAAAATGGATAAATTTATCAATAAAATTAAAAAATTTCAATTTGCTAGTGGTTTAATATAAAAAACTATCTAACTTAGCTTTTTCAATCCGGTTTGGATTCTAACCGCTACCCGTTAGTTCCAAACCATTAAATAAAAATTTTACCAAATACCTTCTTTGTAACGATTGCGAAATATATAAGTTTATCAAACACCTATACTTAACGGTTTAGGTAAAACCGCTAATTCCTATCCCAAAACTACTATACCAAACGGCCTTAAGTTTCTATACAAAGTTAAGATTTTCTTTTAGAAACTTTTTTGTTATATATTAAATAATAAATTACATAATCAGAGATAGTTCTTCATTTTCAAAATCCTTACTAATCCATCCTAAACTTGAACTTATGACCTAGGGCGTCCTATTTGGGACCTAACTAAAGCAAAATAAGGGAATAAAGATACCAACTTCCTTATTTTCTGGAAAAATAAGAAAGGAATAAAGATCCTGGTAATTTACATTTCTGCTCAGCAAGTCAGGTTCCTTCCTAAAAAGGGAGGTCAATCAGCAAAATTCGAAGTCATTGTTTTATCATATTGCTTGAGTAAAAGCATCAATCTTGGTATATCTTAAAGCAAGTCAATTCTCCAATTTGAAGGCTGGAACTAAGACCTCCTGCTTCATAAACCTTTTACCAAGCAAGGACTAATTTGAAACGAATTAACTTAAAAATTTCTGGCAACCTTCATTCAAAATGCTTCTAGTTCTTCTAAAGAGCTAAAACTTGGACAATTACTTTATACTGTGTCCCACTGTTCGGGCATAAAACTCGTAGCTTGTAGCCCAATTCAAGCTCAACTTGTCATTCTCAATCTAAAGCCTAATAAAGTCTCACAAGGTAAATGGATTATTTAAAAGAAAAAAAGAATAATCAAAAGGTAAATATTAAAAGACGAGAGATAATAATCATATGATAAATTTGATAAAAATTAAAATCTACACTACACTTTGCATATTAAATATTACAATTAAACATTTTAACATTTTTATTATCAAGATTTCTTGATTTTTCTTTTTCTTTTTAAAAAATTAATCATATACACTATTTCGAAAGAGAGTCTTCAAACTACTTGAGGTTTTTTTTAATTTCTACCAAGCTTTAACTTGACAAATGATAAGTTTATCCTACATGAAGGTCGAACTCCATGAATGGAGCTTGTGTACCCCAATTCTCAACTATACTCTAACTCGATTCATTAACAAACGCTACTCCCAAGCAATTTAAATAACAGGGAACCAAAGCATAACCTTGCTTCGTACCCCTTGCAAGAGATCACTGTACCTGTTATGCGTAGTCCACAATTTGATATGCTTCCCATTTCAACGACTTTTCCACACCATACTACCAGTCAGTCGAAGCAGCACAGATATCACCAACAGTGAAATTCAAGTCACAAAGCAAATAAGAAGCTAATCATCTTCTTCCTACCAAATTTTTACAACATGTCCAGCTAGAAACCTGTTTAGTTGCAAACCCAACCCTAGGAGTTCTGCTCTTAAAATAAAAGCTATTCAGTGGGATACACCATAAGGGATTCAAGATAGATGGAATTTAAAAGAGCTTGTTCAATAGAGGTTGGCCAACCGAAACTGGATTCTTGAAAACGAACAGTCAATTAGTCTTCACAAAATGCTGGGCTAGCAACTTCCCAATCTCCAAGAAACCAGCCTTCTCCTTTCCACCAAAGAGGACCTTAAGCTCCTCATCACAAAAGATCTCCCTCTTGTCATTTGGGTTCTGCATGCAAACACATCTATTTGATTTAGCTCACATTAATGTGTCACAAAATTTTCTTCACAAAACATATCATTACAGACAGTATGAAACATGATCTACTGAAAATTACACAAAGCAGAATTCTATCAATTGAGTCCGGAAAAGTTACAATAATCTCACGCGTCAGAAAGTGTGGTTCATGGGAATAAGGATTGATAACACTATTCACCGTTAAATTCTTCAAAAATGTTCTCATCAATCCTTAAATAAAATCTCAATCCTGTGTTCATTTCTGTTCTTATGGTCTTTTCATCCTTTAAGAGAACATGCTCCAATGGATAAAATTACACTTAAATGAAAAATATGCCATGAAATCCAAGCACAGAGTTAAGATGACATGAGAAAGGAAAAAAAAAGTTCATTTAACCTTCAAATTTATCAAAGGGTAAACAGTATTGATAGTCCCTAACATTTGAAGAGCAGTTCAATAAGGCCCTCAAACTCTAAATTTCAAAAATTGAGTCAAACTAATTTAAGTTGTTTCAAGTAGACCCATGGATACTTATTGCCATTAAAATGAATAGAAGCAGATGTGGAAGTATAACCAGATCCATATAACTAATCTCCTTTTTTTTTTGGGCCAAATCTTATTAAAGCTATGTAAGAAGAATATTGTCCTTAGATGTCATCAATCAATAGTATCTTCAGTGTATATGATACAGATAGCCAGACTTTAATGTCTAGATTCTCTAGAATAATATTGTTATTGCCTAATATTCACAAATTTTGCTGTCAACATGGTTTGATATCCATTCAACTTCAAAACTTCAGGAGAAAAAAAAAAAAAAAGTAAAAGGAAAAGGCAAGTAATAAGCAGCAAAGCAGCATGACGATTTCAATTTACTTGGTAAAGTTCCTCTAGATCATAAGATAAAGGGGCAACTAAGTCTCTCCAGTGATCTTTTATTTGTTCGGTCTTTTAATGGCATAAATCCATAAGTTAATGGAAGGACTAAAGCAAACTAGCAAAGTATATTACATTGAGAATAGCATTGTTGGTCCATAACAATTGTTATCACATTTGGTTCAATGAAATGGCTATTTTATAGTAATTGCATGACAACTTGGGATCTATTCAAACATTTTTTAAGGTTTTAAGGAAGAATAACACCATTAAGAGGGGGAAAAACCAAAAAGATACATCCCCATCTACTGTAAAGATTCAGACAGCTAATTTCAACAAGCGTCCTTTTCCTTTGCCAAATGCATCACCTAAGGAGAGATCCATTGACAATCAACACTAGTAAAAGAATGCCTTACCATCTTTACACCTGTCTTGGACCATTGAGTTTGCTTATCCACAAGAATAGAACTCAACCCTCTTACTTGCCTTTTATAATACAAAACATTTTTATGATCAAGGATCAACAAACTCATCAATAGTTTCCACCATTTTGCATCCTTCATTTTTTTTTTCCTTAAATCAAACAAAAACTCAAGAATAGATCCAAAAACTTAAGCCACAATATACAAAAGTGTGAAAATCAGCTTTTGCAACCACCGCTTCCCCCACTTCACTAGCACATTAGATAAACAAATAGAGGTTATGCTTATGCACCTTTTATCTTATCTCTTGCCTAAGTTCCTTTTACTTCTAAGAAATGAGCAATGCAAATCTAATCACATGCTACGGAGTTATGCCTTGATCAGGGTCCTCTTAAAGGTGCCCAACTTTCATTTAAATGCAAGAACAATCTGAATTAAAATTTATTTAACCCTTGTGTAATATCAACCAAATGATATTGAGCTTATGCATAAAGGCCATAACTCGAGAACCCAAATGACACAATCAATCCAGTAGAACTATCAATGAAAAACTACAGAACCAATCCTAGAATTTTGAGGTTTTCAACAAACCAAATGCAATATCAGATGGCCACAGAAACCCCAACTAAAACGGAGCTCTGAAACAAGTAAATAGAAAAACCCTAATCTTGGGGTTAAACAAACCAAACGCAGAAACACTAAACACAAGAATTAAAAAGAGAAGGGATGAGAAAGAGTTGGATACCTGGAGGTTGTGGGTCTTGATGTAGGACCAGATCTGCTTGACTGCATCACTGCGAGAGGCGTTATTGGCTCCAAGAAACGTGCTCAAGGTAGGGGAAACAGGAGGGATCTTGAGATTGCCGGTGGGTCTCGCCATGGTTCGAGGGGGCGATTTAGGCTTCCGGGATCTCGCCGTCTTGGGCTTCTGAGTCGATTTCAACGGTGATTTTGTGGCAGCAACAGCAGCAGCGCCAGCGGATGAGGACCTGGCAGCAGGTGCCGGGGCCAACAGCGCCCTGCAACCTCGGAAAAACCTAACAGTCGCCTAGACTTTTGCTAGATTCTCTCTTCAGACAAGCGCTGGGTTTTGGTCTACCCTGACAAATGATATTGTTACAATCATTTGTAGACTTTCGATCTCTGTAGGAGACAAATTAATGAATCGCAAACGATTCATGTCTCCAGTCGAATTTGAAACCTTCATTATCACATAATTATGAAGAGATAGTACCCTTAAGCATTTCAAACTTTTCATCAAATCTTGCAAGAGTGTGTTGTAAAAGTTATACCGGAAGTACTATGCCTTGTTCTTTTGGCTACAAAAATGTACGTAAATTCCTCTCTCTAGGAATTCAAATTTTATTGACACTTCATATTCACCAGGGAAATTATGACAAATGGTTGGATTTTTGAAAGCTTACATTTGATATTTTTCCATCTAATTCAAAGATGCAGCATATTTCTTTAGCTAACATGCAAGGCTAAATCATTTACAACATCATGCATCACAAACAATGACACATCCCTATTGGATTATTTAAAAAATGCCCCTGATAGTAGATCACGAAAGTATTGATGACCAAGGTCTTTCACTTTCTTCATCCTTTGTGGTTGTTGTTGCAAGAACCCCTCTGCCATCCATAATAAAATCAACTCACCTTTATCAAATTCATAATCTTTAAGAAATATAGAACAATACCCAAAGCATCTCTTCAAATGGGAAAGAAGGTGATTATAGCTCGATTTCAAAGTAGGAAGAATGCTACTATTACTATCTAGTAGGTCCCATATCTCACTATTTAATATGTTTTCCCACTCAACATTAATGTCTTACCACATATGGGGCCACTAAGGGTTTTTATAACCAATGGCAATCTTTTGCATCTTTCAATAATTTTCTCCCCTACTCTTTTAAGATCTGGATATGCATCAAAGTTTTTTTGCTTCCAATGCATGTCAAGCACATGGTGACAAATATGCTTCATCCTCTTGCAACAAAAGATGAACTCGATCATTTCCTCTTATCATCTTCCTAATATTCTCGATTTTGAGTTGTGATGATCATTTTACTTCTTAGTGCTCCTATTAGGAAAGGTCTTTGTAAGTTCTCCCATAATTCGTAGTTTTCATTCTAAATATCATCTAACACAAGTAAAAACTTTTGACCTAAGAGCTTATCTTTCAACCTCTCTTAAAGTGAAGTTAGCTCTTTTGAATCACAATTTTCCTTGGTTACTCGCTCTAAGATGGCTCTTTGATCCGATGAACATCAAAATCTTCAAAAACACAAACTCATGCTTTCAATCCAAACCTATCCTTCAATTTGTCATCATTGTAAATGAGCCAAGCAAGAGTGGACTTCTCGATTCGTCCCATTCGAACAATGGGAATAACAGAGTATGGCTCATGTCTGCCTTCATCACTAAGCAAAATCTGAAGAATAGCCTCTTTATCATTTTCTCGACCATAGACATAATGTTCAGGCAAAGGAGTGTGGGCGATCTTTCTGTAGCAGCTTTGTGGGATTCATCTCCAATTCTCATAGTCAAACTGATAAGGCCCAATGTACTTATATCTGCTTCAATACGTCGCAATCTAAGAGTAACATCCTCCACCATGGATGCCATCTTTTGGCCTCCTTTAGTCACAAATCCTCCAACCTTGTTAAACAATTTAGGAAAGATCAATTTCCGTAGCTTATTACTGCTGGCTTTTTGCAAACAGCTCAAGCCTCTTGGCATCAATCTCAACTTCTTCAAGTATGTCCTCCATATCATATACCAAATCCTTGAGATCAGCAAGCCATAACTTCACCAAGAGGTCTTTTCCTTGCTTCTCTTCAGCATCTTCAAGTAGAGCACCGATTTTTGGCAAAAGGATTCTTTTAATTTTGCGTCTCAGCACAAACTCTCTCTGGTAAATTCAGCCTTTCACTTGCCAAAGAATTCAATTTTGAGAGCAACAACTCGAACGTTGCTGACAAAAGAGCACCTCCAGCAAGGGTTGCAACTTCCATAGTTCGATTCAAATAGGACACACAATATTCTGCAAGAATGGCGTAATTGATCATATGAACAAGTTTTTAATTTATCTGGTCTGGTATCGTAAATTAGCCTACTGTTTTGAAATTTTTGTCTTATATCTCTCCATAATGAAATTGAAAAATAACAAGAAATAAAATCTGAAAATATTTTTTTTTTGTCCCTAATAAATTAAGAAATAAAAAATAATTAATACACATTTTAATTAAACATACTTTTTGACATTTATCTGATTTAGTTATTAAAATATAATATAAGTACGTTAATTTAATCTGTTCCTGCATCCTATATGCATAATTTCATAATATAAGTTTGTTGCCCTTGAATTTTAGATCAAAAAATAAATTTTTTTAATAAATATATTTTTTAATATGTTAAATTAAAGAGTGTATCAGTTTTTGTCTTTAAAAAATTTTAAATACTGTAAAAACTAACAAGAAATATCTATTTGTATTTATTGAAATTAAATATCTAGAATTTAATTGAATTGATACTGATTAATTTAAAATTTTTTATTTAAGGTTAAGTTTAAGACTTTAAATCTCTATAATACTTAGTAACTAGCTTTGGATGTGCTAATAAAATGATCATATATATATATGTGATTATCTTTTTTTTTGAACTGAAATATATATGTGATTAACATTTATAAAGAAATTAAACTAAGCAAATTTGTGTTAAACAAAAAAAAAAAAAGAATTATTCCTATACTACAGTTCAAATTATTTTAAATTATAAACGAAAAATTTTTAAATAAAAGAACATTTTACAATATCAAGGGCTAATATTTTACTATACGAAAAAATCAAAATTATAAAACGTTTTCTTGAAAAAATAATAATAATAAAAGGCTAGTCAGTACTGTACGTTTGCCTTTGCTTCTTGTTAAGGTTAAAGTTTTGCTGTGTGATCTAAGGGAGAGCTTTTTGAGCGTTTGAAGGAGAGTCTGCAGGGGGGCTGGTTATTGCCACAATGCCACACAACTCAATGCCTTTTTGGTTGAGAGTATTTTATCTAGTTATCATATATATAAGACCAATGTTTTCAAACCCGAATCGGATGTCAAATCGTCTTGATTTTTGGTTTGTGATTTGAACGATTTAATCGGTTTAATCAATAAAACCATTGAGTTGATCAAATACTATAAATATATGATTTTGCAAAAGATTTCACACAGTGTAGGTGGGTTGCACGGGTAGGTTGTTGATTTTCTATAAGAGAGATCCAAAGTTAAAGTCCCTCGATAACAAACTTTAATATAATTGTGCTTTAAAAGTAGAATAAGTATATCATAAAATATCAAATTAACAAAAGAACATTGTGTACAAGTGGAAAAATCTTTGTTTTACAACATGGAGAACAAGGGTTTGAATCTCATGCTTGTCGTAAGAAATATAGTTAAAATTTTTGGGATTTATATGGGTTAAATAAAAGTCCAACCACCCATTGATCGAAGGATTGCATCGTCCTAATGGCAAAGGATCAAAGCAAAGGCTTCAATGTTGCAAATTCAAACTTCGTCGGAGACAAATTTCTCAAGATTTTCTGCTCAAGCATTGAACCATCCGGTTGAACAGTTTAAAAAATATAATCGAATTGTTTAGACTACCAGGTACCGGTCTGACTAATTGGTCCAGTCTGATTTTCAAAACCTTGTATAAGACTACTGTTTTGAAGTTTTGAAATTTCCGCAGTAGTAGTATTCCCGTCTACATTGAAACTAAAAAATAACCAGATAAGAAACTAAATAAAATTTAAAAATGTTTTTTTTTCTTTGTCCTTGATGAAATTTAGAAAATAATAGGAATGAACAATAATAACTGTATTTATGAAATTATTACTAAAGTAATTAAACAGATTTAATTAAAAAAACAAGATAACTCATAAAAAAGTAACAAGGTAAATGGAAATAAAATCTGAAAATGGTTTTTTTATTTTCTTCCTGATGAAATTCAGAAAAAAATAACTTAGAAAATAATAAGAAATATTTGTAGCTAATCAAATTAAACTAAGCACATGTGATTCAGAACTTGAGAGAAGCAGCAGCAATAATTGAAAACATGAAAAGAAAAGGCAAACATGTATATATAAACTAAAATCAGCAGCACGTATGTAAATATGAAATAAGTACCTTTCGATGCTAAAAGCAGAGGGCATGCCCCCGAAGTTTGAAGAAGATAAAAAAGAAGAGAGGTGAGTTTGGATGGTGGAAGAGGGAGAGTGCAAAGAATGGCAGTCCTAGATTCTGCTTTGATTTTAGTTGAGTGAATACTGTTCTTCAATTGATTCCATCCCACCCAGATTCAGCACCAAAAACAAGGCAAAAAGACAGTAATTGCTAGTAGTTGTTAAAATCATATCATAATAAAAAGAAAGGTGAATGTATACACTAAATAAATTAAAATGAGGCACCTAGTCTTTGAGGCCTAGTGACAATAGTTATTTCGGTGCATTTCTCCCTTTTCGAGTTGGGTTCGAAACCCGTCCTTTACAAATATATTCAAAAAATAATAAATAAATAAATAAAATGAGATGCATGTTAAGTGAATACATAATTAGTATTTTTTGACTTTAAATTTCCTTTATAATGTTTAATGGCGGAACAAGAAAACAAGATCCATTGCATGACAGAAGAAAATAGTCTCTAGAGTGGAATCGATTGGTGAGTTTGCAGTAAAGGGTTTTAAGAATGAGCTTTGGTTCTGGGAGAGAAATGAAATGTGAAAGTATGGTGATTGGTCTTTGTCAATTCAATGGATCCCCAGGCGATGCGATTTCCCCCAAATGATTAGGGCCGTGTTTGTATCCTCTCCACGGAAAAGCATTCTGGTTTAAATATTAATTCAAACATTCTGGTTAAAATTCTACTTCAATCCCTCAACTTTTAAATTTCTATTAAAATTATGCTTGAATTTTCAAAGTACAAAAATTATTCTCAAACTTTAATTTTCAGTACAATTTTGGTTCTTCCATTAATAAAATCCGATGTGTGCACCTTTATCTTTATGTCTGTTAACTCTGCTCATCTGGCAAATACAAACAGTATCTTTGCTTATGTAGACTGTCCATATGAAAGTGTTTCGGCAGCTTCACAATCCAACACTGTTGAAGTCTTCAGCTGCTTCTACACCTGAAAATCCCAAGGATGTTTCCTTGGGGAAAACACTCCAACGCTCAAGTCAGCAATACTCAATGTTCTAGAGAGAGATGCCCTCAAGGAGTAATTGCAGAGAAAGAAGCGTAGAGATTAATTACCTTCATCGGAGGTAGTTGAGGGGTATTTATAGCCCTTGGTGCTGACACACATCTGCACGTGTAAGCATCCCCTTGACCCACGTGGCCTTGGTCACGTGGGTATGCTTGTACTGATGCCCCTTCAGCTTGGGCTAATGGGTGGTAGCCTAGGCCCGTCATGCACAACCCTATTTGGGTGTTGGGCCTATTGGGCCTATCCCAACATTACTCCGCCCCCCAGTGTTCGGTTGACGAACTGGGATGGATGTAGCGATGGGCCAACGTTGTTGGGCGAGCTCACGAGCTTGAAAACGTGTGGGTGAGCTGGTATTCATAGCCACATTAGTGTGGGCTGGTTGTGTCGGCGAGCTGAAGTGATTCACAATAGACGAGCTCGCACATGGACAAGTCACATATATAACGCCCTTTTAGCTTGGACGTAAGGCGACCTGACCTTGGAGTACTACCGAAGTGCGAGCTGATAAAGTGACCGTCACTTTATCAGCTCGCAAGGGTAGCGTTGTCGTATAGGGCGACCTCATGCACCCATTAATTTACGCAAAGGCTTGCGGCCTGGTGTGAGCTGCAATTCATGTAAGGACCTGATAAACGTGCTTGTCGTCACGATATGTGATGAGCTGAATCTTAGGGATTTTTGGCACGGTTGAGCCGATCTGGCGAATATGTCATCTTTGTGACGACCTGGTAAGTGTGCTCGCAATGGCGAGCTGACATGACAGTATAGGGTACACCTCAGCAGTTACGATCTGAATCTTAGGGATTCTTGAGTTAAACAAATCTCTGAAGAGATACGATTGAGCTTCCCATATCTCTTTGCCTTCCCCGTCATAAATGCTGGCTCAGCATTCGAGGGACGTGACAGCTAAAGTCGGCGCACGTTATGCGGGAGGGGCGTTAAGCGTCTGCCACGTGTGGGACGCTAGTTGGCGCGTCAGAAACACGCGTACGGCAATTAACGCTACTATCCTTCTCTGCGTAACTGTTCCCCTTTTTCATTTTCATTTCTGTATTTGCTTAAACGTTCTAAAATCCTCTGAAGCGAAACGCTCCAGCTTGAAGAACAGCACACCGAATCGACTTCACATCAGTTTCAGGTAAAAATGGTTTCATTGAGAGAACTCACAGAGCAACGAGGTAACCAGGGCAGAGAGGGAGAAGAGGAAGGGGTTTTGTCCGTGGAGCCTATCACTATGATAGTGCCGCCGGAGTTGCAGGATGTACCGGAAACAACGGCGTCTGAGAACAGCGCCGGTTCCAACGCCAGCGACAACGGTGACGACCACCGTAGTGCGTCGTCGAGCAACTCGTCTACCGAAGAGACACCCAGCCGCGAAGAAGGGATGGGGGACGTGGTGAGCAGTGTCTCAGATCGGCCGGTGATTGGGGAATGGGAAAGCACGACGATCCAGGGCAGGCTGAGCAACCTGCGAAAAGCACCAAAGGACCTGCCCACTGGATTCAGGTTCAGGGCTGCACTTCATCACGAAGTAGCAGATTGTACGTCCTCCATAAGTGGATATAAAAGGCTCGAGGAGATGGTGAGGGCGTACCACATCCCCAAAACCATACTGCTGCGGACTGGCGGGAAGAACGAAAGGGCGTGCATGGTGTCGCGAACGGGCTGGATCCCATTATATGCGGACCACTTTGACGCCGGCCTGCGATTTCCCCTGCCCGGCCTGGTGTTCGATCTGCTCGCGGAATATGAGCTGGCGCTGACGCAGCTAACGCCCAACAGCATAAGGTTCATCATAGGCTTTATGCTGTTGTGCGCAAGATTGGAAGTGCCAGCTAAAGCAATAGTGTTCAGGTCGCTATTCCAGTGCCGGCTGTGTCCGAACTCACGAGGAGCGAAGTGGTACTACCTCTCTGGGAGGGATAAGAGCCAGCTCTTAAAAAACGTGAGGAACAAAGTGGCGAGGTGGAAGAGACAGTTTATCTTTGTTCGAGACGCACAAGCAGAAAGGATAAACAACAACCTCGCTGCCCGGCTGTCTGAGTGGTGCACGCCAAACGCCCACATCAACTACCCCCAACTGCTGCCCCGGGATGTCGATCTAAAGAACCAGCTGCTTCAGTATGCACAGAGGGAGGGTCTTATAGATCTAGAAGCCCTGGTTACTCGGAGAATCTCGCCGTGTTCGGGTTTGTCGATGTGACAAACTTGTTCAGTGAAGGTATATTTTCATCATATAACGTGGATTCTAGCCGAGCTGAGGCTTATACATTTGTTTGTGCAGGTGAAATGAGCAGCATACTGGAACGTCAGCGTCAACGTGCCCAGAGCTCACGAGGTCGTGGGACGGGCGGCAGCTCGCAGAGACAGACGCGGTTTGACGTGCGGCCGCCCACGGTGCCGCAACCACGGAGCT
>BPVZ01000224.1:146641-159036 GCA_020521535.1 Rubroshorea leprosula | reverse complement strand
TCTTCCCTTTCCCCTTTCCTCCCCTCAAACCAAACATACTCCCTTAACCCACTCGATTTAAATTCATTTCATTGAAGGAAAAATAACACTGAGTTGCACTTGTTAGCTACTTTTTCTTCTTTCTTTTTTTATTTTTTTAAATTATTAATCATTTACAATAACAATGCACTTAATAGCAATAGCATGAAGCCTTAATAGTTGAAATGAATTTCTCACTAATACAAAAAACTTTGACCCCTTCATAAAGGAATTTGAACCTACACTTTCCCTCCTTAACCCCTTCACCCCACACAAAAAACAAAAAGAAAAGTACAAAACAAGAAGCCAAGTTTGAGTCGCAAGGTTCTTCCCTAATTTTGTATAATTCACCGGATAAAAAAATAATGTCTAAAATTAGGAGCTTTTAAAGATTTATTATAATTTCTCTTGTGATCTTTAGTTTTTAATTTTACTTTTAAAATTTTGCATTAGTTAAAAATTAAAACTAAAAATAAAAAATTAATAATTTATTTAAAATAAGTTTTAACATTAAAAACTAAAATTATAAATTTATTTAGTTATATAAAAACTAAGAAAACATGTTTTATAGATTGTTATTGTCCTCCTAAATTTTTTTTGGAGGACCTGACTAAAAGTTTATCTTTTAATTAATATTTAATTGTTAAATTAAAAGTTTTATTTATATAAATCATGTATGTTAAATTTAAAATTATTTTAATATATTTAACTATTTCATTAATTATAAAAAAATTAACACTCTTAAATATGTCAGTAAATAATTTTTTTTATCAAAAAATTATAATTATTAAATTAATATGAAAATTAATATGTATGATCTATATTAATAAAATTTGTAATTTAACAATCAACTTTTAAAAATATTAACTGAAACTTGGGCTTTTACAAGTCCTCTAAAAAGATTTTTGAGCGAATAACGTGCCTTACACTATCCTCTTAAAACTATCATATAAAAATATTTTTCAAATCAATTTGTAAAAGAATATAATAATATTTGTGTAATTACTTAAATAATCTACAAAAATCACTTATGATTGCTAATTCATCAATAGCATGTAAGTATTTTTCATGTACATTTCTATACTTTTTTCTGCATATCGACCTAAAAATCTGGTATTTTTATTTTAATTTCTCTAATAATTGTATTAATATGTTAATAATTAAACATAAAATTAAACGTGTTTTTTATTATTTAGAGTTAAAAAATTAATAAAAAACTAAAACTAAAGCGTCATGGCGGGAAAAAAGATTATAGAGCAAAGTGTTTGGAATCCAATAGTTAATTCACCAACCTTGAAATATTTTAGCCAAACAAAATATTAGTACCATAAAGTAACTTCAGAGGGGTCGGACGGGTTCAGGTCAACTCATGTCGGGTAACGGGTCCGGTCAATTTTTGCTTCGTAAAGTAAAACACGACTCCAAACAGAAAACCTGAAAAAAAAAAAAAAAAAAAGGAAAAAGAATTTTGCACATCTCTAGACTCGAGTCCTTCCCCAGTTTGCTTCTTACTCCTAAACACAGAAGCTAAGTCCCTCCACCCTTTGCATTTTCTACTTTTTAATTTGCAAATAGTTGAGTTAAAGGAAAAAGGGGTTTTTAGATTTTTCTGGGTTTGTCTGGAAATTGTTAGTTTGGTAGCTGTGGGGGAAGAATGAAGGGGGGAGGAAGGAAGAAGGTTCAGAACGATGCGGTGGAAGAGGAGGCTGAGAAGGAAGTGAACAAGAAAGTGGTTTCTGATGAAAATGGTAATGGGGTGAGTGATTGTAAAGAGAGTGAAGGGAATGGGGAGAAATGGAAAGGGGAGGAGGGAGATGGGGAGGGAGAGGGAGAAGAAGAAGGCGAGGAGGAGGAGGAGGAGGAGGAGGAGGAGGAAGAGGAGGGGGAGGGGGAGGAGGATGGCGGGGAGAAGGGTGTGGAGGAGGGACAAGAAGAGCGAACCAAGCTCGATGAGGGGTTCTTCGAGATTGAAGCTATTCGTCGGAAAAGGATACGAAAGGTTAGATTTTTATTCTCTTCTGTTTTCTGGTGGACTCTTATTTCCTTCTTTTTCTTGGCATTTTTCTCTAGAACCAACCATAGGTTATAGAATTAAGGAAAGACAAAGAAAACATATTTGAGGTAATTCTGATATGGCCTGTTCAAACTTCAGGCAGCTAAATGGGGTTTCTCAATTTTATCTGATTCTAAGGGGTCATGTTTGTGAATTGGTTGTGGAAATACCTGGATTAAAGGAAGGAAAGAACTTATATGTATTTTGATTTATGTATTTTATGCTTCTTTTGCTTTCTTATGGTTTATTCTTTTTCATTGTTGATTTTATCTAATTATAAGAAGTTTGTGCATTGTTTTTGGTTTTGCCGCTGCTTTGTCTCTGGAATGTTGCAAACAATAGGGTCAGCTCCAGTATCTTATCAAATGGTGATCACCCTTCCTCCTGTTAAAGAATCTCTGCATTGTTTTTCTTTCTGGTTTAGTATTAGTTAGTAGCTGTATCATAAATTGGTAGGAATAGTATCAAGTACAATTATCCTTATTACTGAGTATGGTTTATTGAAGGCGTGGATGGGCTGAAACAGCAAACACATGGGAGCCATTAGAGAATCTCCAGTCTTGTTCTGATGTCATCGATGCCTTTGAAGAGAGGTAAGATTACTTTCTATGCTGTTCATTATCTGCTTGTTTTTTTATTATTCCATATCACATACATTGCCAGCCAGCTTATCAAGTTATTTTAGTCTAATTATCATTTGGTTGGCTTAAGTTGTGGTATAATCTGACAAGTATTGCCTTTCTTCAACCCTTAGCTTTTTTAGGAAATCAAGGTGTTGAAAATCAGTATGTAAATATTTCCATTCTATGTTTTTCTTTTGGATATTATACTTATTTCCTCTTTGGTTTGGAAGCCTGCGTTCAGGAAAGCATACTCGAAAGCGCAAACGCAAGTATGGAGGTCCTCATGTACAGTCCAAGAAGAGGCAGCCACGGTCATACACTGGTGGTGTTTCTGAAGCCAGTTTTGGTGAGAAGTCTTTAGCCTTGGTCCCTTTTGACAATTCAAGTTTTAGCCATCTTCCTGCCTCAAATCAAGTATCAGTAGCTGGTCATGTGGGAAAGAATAATGGAAATTTTAATATTGTTGGACTGGCCAACCGAGCTAATGAAAATGGATCTTCCAATGGTTTAAAAAAAACTGATGAAAGGAGGGAAGGAAATGAGTATGATACAAAACTTAGTGAGCTAAAAGGAGAAGTATCTTCCAATGGGGTAAATGCAGATAAGCTTTCATTAAAATTCCAAGAAGGGAAGGCTTCTGAAGGTGATGGCCTTGCGAATGGGCTCCCAAAGGTATCACATCAAGAAACAGTTCAAAGTAATCGTCAGACTGGGGCGAAAAGAAGAAAGTCTGGTTCTGTGAAGAGATTTAAACAAGATCCAGCCCTTTCTGAACCAAATTTGACACAAAATTCAACACCAAATATGACTGTCAGTTATAGTGTTACAGATGCATGGATAGGGATTGAAAATCCTATTTTAACTGGTGAAAATTCAAGCTACAAGCCCAAGGTTGATCATCCAGTAAACGCATGCACTATAACCGAGATACTAAAGCCAATAGGATTTTCATCTTCAGTATCAGATAATAGTCAAGATGTGTCAGTAATCTTTGTGGCAACGAGGTTTGTTGTCAAGTTCCCCATTCTCATGATCTCATCTATTCTTTTTGAAACAATAAATCTTTTTATATAATAATTAGGAGGTCCTCAATTCTGTTTTTGACTGTCATTTCGCCCTGCATTCTCCTCGTTGAGTTTTTCAAGTTTCAGTAGTTCCTGAATTATGTTGGTGATAAAGGAGAAATCAGAAATTAGTGTGAATTAGTTCAAGAGCATTGTTTCAAAGTGCAATTTAAGCTGGACAGTGTGAAGATTTAGTATATATGTTAGAAATGCTGGATGGTGTTGGAGTTATATTGGTAAATGGATGGGTGGAAAAATTTTGAGAGGTTGATCGCCACTTTGCAACTTGTTAGAAATTAAAAGCTAAGAACAAGACAAGATTACATTGTTTCCAACAATTAAAATATCTTAAGTGATTGATTTGTCTCTTACTTTAAGCAAGTGCTGTTAGTGGTTTTCAATGTTTGTTTTGAAGCTTTTTAGGTAGGCAATCGAGTTAAAGTAGAATTTCAAGAAGTTTCTTTGGTTATCATTCAGCTGAATTTGAAAATCTTCAATTGTTGGCTTTATACTCTTATCTGATCTTTATAAGTTTAAGTGCAGTGAACTGAATTTGTTTCTTCTGGCTCTTATTAGATTATTTATTAATGTACCAGTATGGTCGAATCTTGTTTTGCTTTTGCCAGTAGTCTGGCAATGTAATTAATTAATGTAATTTGTAATGATTTTAGATGCTAACTAATAGTATGTTTACTATATCATACATCATGTGAAGGTAAATACATTCTGGAAAAAGAAAATTAAAATAAATTTCTGTTTATTTGGGCAGACACCATAAAATCCCATAAAACACTATCAAGCAAGAACCCATGTATGTCAAATAGAAATTTAACATGGATTGTATCATTATGGGAAAGCAATGAAATGGCTGGATGGTTATGCAAGATAATGCATATAAGCACTTTTTTCTCTCTGAATTTTAAAAGCTTGTAGGAGGGAAAAATATTGCTTTATAGCATTTAAAGTGATAAGCAAGAGAAGAAAGTAGCTTTCTGTAGCTTGCCAAACACACTCAAAATATCTTTTGGATAATTTGCTTCTGGTGTTTTTCTAATTAATTGTAATTTGTTGCACTGAGTTGGTAAATTAAAAATATCTGCTGAAGGTATTTATTTTTGGTATGTGAATGAGTTCCTTTGTAGTTTTAGTTTACAGTTTATGTAAACTTGAAGCTTTTTAGTTTCTTTTGCTACTTGACAATCAATCGTGTCATTCCCTAATGACTAGGTCTGATGGAAAAGAAGTTATAGTGGACAACAAATTCCTCAAAGCTAACAATCCTATTCTGGTAATTGCTCTTCTTCTACATATGATATTTCCTAGTAAATTTACAGTGGCCTGGCAACTAATTTTCTAACGTATCTATTCTTATTGTTTCTTTTCTTCAAATACTAGTTGATCAACTTCTATGAGCAGCATCTCAAGTACAGTCCTACACCTTGATTCGACCAATCTGTGGCAGGACTTTCATGATACAATTGCATAGTTCCAGAGTAAAGCAGGATAACAAGTTGAGTCGTAGATTAATAGTGCAAAGCGGGTGATTTAGTGGTAGTTCTCTCACTTTCTCTCTGTGATTATTAGACATTTATCCATTTACTGTTATTGTGTGTTACCTGATTATCTAATATTGGTTATTTGGTTACAAGTATATACCATTCATGACTTCATATTGAAAGTTTTTGTTACATATAAATGGTGAAGCTCATTCATTTCATGTTTTACTTTTTCTGCTTCTCTTTGTTGTGCTTGCTTGCTGACAACTGCTACATGTTCCTTTGGTTGGAAGAAGGATGCAAAAATTAGTTCATGAGTGGCCAGGTGAAAGATTCAATATGTCATGCAGTTAAAATTGGTACTGTTATAGAATTTTTGAACTCTGGACCTTGATCCCATACTCAAGGATTTAAAGTCAGTCGGTTCAAACGTCGAGCAGGGATAGACCGTAGTTAGTGGTCTCTCGTGTCCTGTAGTTTTTTCAGTTTGGCTCATAGGTGGGCAAAAAGAGTGGGAAGGAAGTTGAAGAATTAATGGCCCTATAGTATTCTATTTTAGACTCTTAGGAATTAAAGTGGCTTGAATTCTTCTTCTCTTTTTAACTTGCATTTTGTTCTGAATTTTATTGGGTTGAATTTTTAATTTTCATATTGAGTTCATTTTTTTTTTCCACTATATTTTATGTTCATAGGAAGGGTGTGGTTACAACTACCCATCATTTTATTAAGCCACCTAAAAGCTATTTAGCTTGATTGATATTTTATTTGTTTGTAGTTTTTTTAAAATAGTTGGTTATGATGTTTGAAAATTTTAGTTTATAAATTAATTTTAATTTGTTAAATAATAAATATCAATTATTTTGTCTAATATTAGTTATTTTTAACAATCAAATTAAATAGATTTAAGTAGCTTTAACCAAATGGTAGGTAGGGGGTATGAGGAGTTAGAGTAGGGTTGTTAACAAGTTGAATCGAGTACCTAAGTACTCTTGCTTGAGTTTGTCTAAAAAATTTGAGTTCAAGTATTTGTTGAACTCAAAATAGTTGAATTTGTACTTAAGTTTGCAAGTATTCAAGTGAATTTAAGTTTGTTCACAAGTTCAAGCTAACAAATATTTCAACTTGAATTTGAGTTTTTTTTTTTTAATCTTAAAATATTTTAATAATTAATTATTTAATTATAAATTTTTTTATATTTTTCAAAAATATTGTAGTGCTATAAGCTTTGAACATATTAGGCTCAGTAATAAATAAATAAGTATAAATTCTATTTGTACATTTTTATTAATAATTATAACTCAAAATATGTAATTTATTTAAGTTATTTTTTTAACATATTAAGTTTTTAAATAATTATATATTTAAATTTAATAAATAAATATAATAATATAATTTTAAATTTTAAATTAAGTACTCACAAATAACTTATAAATAATTATGAAAATTCAACTTTAAACTTATTTTTTTTATTAAATTAAAATTAAGTTCAAACTTAATTCAAATAGTTCACAATCTATTTTTCTTATTATTAAAACCCTAGTTGAAAGTCTAGAACTCTAAAGTCTAAATCCCCATTGGTGTTCTCGCTTAACGTAATGGAGTGGTTCCACTCCATTCATCATGTGGGGGACCATATTGAGAGTTGAAACATTGTGACTTAATACACTTTAACACGAGGGCAACCAATCTGACGCCACGCCTAGGCCTTGTGTAGGCCTTTTTAGATGGTGGTGCTACGCCGCCTGGCTTTAGGCATTGGGCGTTTCTTTTAATTTTTAAAAAAAATTTTTTTATTAATTTTGATTTTTTTTCCCCTAACTTTTTTTCCTCACATTACATGTATTGTTTAAGATTATTGATATTTTTCAGGCCTTAATATTCCAACAGAAGGGGTAAAAGTTATACTTCTATCCTTTTATCTTTTCTGATATAATTTTTAAGAAAATGATTTAAGAATAATATTTTTGTACTACTATTTTTACAATTTTATGTATCATTTAAATGATTAATTTTTTTTATTTAGAATTGTGATATTAAATTTATTTATTTATTTAATAATATGTGAAAATTATATAAAAAGATTATTCTTATATTGTCACTCTAATTTTTAATGGATAGATTTTAGAAAAAAGTTCTCAAACTTTTGAACTAACTTTCCATATGTCAATGTCTTATCAAACACAAAAAAATTAACAATTCAATGAAATTTTAATTTAACAAAATTTTATTACAAAATTTATTAGCTTTCTATACAACATTTTTCAATTTTTTTGTATAACACTTTTTTAATAAAATTAATTTTTGACCAAATAGCCTCCTTGAGTGCAGCACTGCTTAGGCTTTGGGTTGCCTAGTGCCTTCTATGACATTGAAGGCTTTGAAGCTGACTATCTCCTGCACTACTTAATTTGAGATCAAAGCTTGATTTTAGATTTCATAATATTAATCTTATTAAGCTCAATTACTTTAGTATATTAAAAAAATTAAAACATTAAAAAGTCAAAATAGAAAGTTTAACAGCAATCTTAAAAAAAAAATTGAACAGGAATCAAAATCTCTAGAATGAATTTCATATTTCCTTTCTCATATCAAAAAAAAAAAAAAAAATCTATATTTCCTCTCTTGACACAAGAATATGTTGATTGAAGTTATCAAGTAATCTTCAATTCTTCCATCAAATGGCATTATAATTTCTTTAAAGAAAGATGTTACTTTGGAGAGATTGACAATAAAAAGCATGTCATTGTCACAAAATATTTTAGCATTTAACTCCTAACTAATTCAGATTATTTTGATTTTTTCTTACTTCATAGCAAAATATATTCAAACCTTTTGGTGGCCAAAAAACTAACCTCGATTATTAAACAACAAAATAAGGGCAATGATCAACTAAGATAAATATATTGTTAACATAATAATAAAGACATCTCCATAGGCCAACTACCAACTCATTAACCAAAGAAAAGGATCATACCCATCTACAACAAACCCTTCATCCACACCCTCACACTTCTCTTATATACTTCCCCAGAAGATTTCACTTTTTGAGCAACGTAGAAAAATTCTAGATATCCCTTAATATCTCCCTCAACTAGAAATTCACGATTCTGAAAACCCCAGGTGGACTCTATAAGCCGGCGTGACAGGGGCAGGTGTCAGCCAAGCAATGAGGAGTAGCGGGCCATCACCAGTTGTGCCATTTCTAATTGTGGGAGCTCTATGGCTGTTGATCTTTGGCCCTTCTCTGTTGGCTCTCATGGAGAATGTTTTAAGTCTGTTCCAAGCGACTGGCAGTTTAATTGGTTTGATGGTATTTTGGCTTCTTCTGTTCTTGCTGCTTGCAAGCTTGATTTTTACATTGTTTCCAAGTTGGAAGATTTCGTGCTTGTCTTCCACAACTCAGCAGAGCAGTAGTTCTGACGGTGAAGGGTTTGGATTGGGGACAGTGATTTTGGTTGTTCTCTTTTTTGTTTTATTCAATTGCTTGAGCTCCTCTGACTCATAGCCTCTGTTCGGAAAACAGGTCTGTTCTGCTTTTGAATAATATTTTTATTAACCTTTTTCTTTTGTACAAAATGATCCAAGACTGAGGATTTGAATCTGAAACTTTTCCAAGTCTAATGTACGTTTTAACTTATTTTGTATCATTAATGACTCTCATACATGAAAATTATGTCTTGTACAAATGCCATGAATCTTATTTTTTTTCCTTTTTAGATTTTGAATTCTGTTTGGAGGCAGCATTTAATATCTTTGCAAGGAATTTGCTATACTTCACTTAAGGTCACAACCATCATCATCTGTATCCTTTTTGGCCTACAAGAAATGTTAGGGACTTAAGAATAACTGAGTTTAAAACTCTGGTGATGTTTTTCTACCCAACTTTCTCAGGAAATTGGTTGAAAATGACCAAACCTGGAAACACTTGTGGTGTTTGGCCTTCTCGGACACCAACTAAAGTGGGGAGACCTGGAAAAAGTTATCGGCCTAAGGCTGGAAATGCTTTCCGAGCTTGAGCCAGAGTCCTAGGAGGTTACCATTGATTTAAGTTTGGTTTTAATCGACTAAGTCAAGTTTAGTTGAGTAAACAAGTTTACAGTAGCCATACCAAACATGGAAAACCCGCCAATCAGTACTCTACCTAACAACAATTTCCAGGCAACATCAGTTTCTGGCTGGAAACTGCTTCTGGGCACCTACCAAACACGCCCATAATCTTTAAGAGTTTGCGATTTTGCAGTCTAGGTTGCAAAACCAGAACAATAAGATGGAGGAGGACTCACCCTCATCTAATGGTATTTCTGTAACCTTAATCCCAAAATCATGGAACGATCATAATAAATTCTGTGCAGGTATGCATGTCCTAACATCAAGTAATAAACTAATAAATAATAAATGTTTCAAGGAAATGTTAATTTTATTTTTGAAAATAAACAAATGTTCATGATGCTGACTGCCTACAATTTCAGTAAAACCTCCATCACAAAAACCTGCACTCTACGTAGCCGCCACACCTAGTAGAAGATCAAGCATGCATACTAGTAGCCTAAGCTTAGTCAAGGTCATATCCACTTTGATTTTGAAGATCAATGTCAACAATGGTTCAAACTCCTACAGAGGCTAAAGCATATTAACACTCAGTTAGACAAAAATGAATCTTGCCATATAAATGGAACTTAAACTTGTGGATAAAGCAGGTTGTAAATAGTCATCTCTGTCTAGCATGTAGATGCAGTTGCTATAAAATAATACACTAGGTGTGTGAAATTAAAGATCTGCTCTTTAAGCTGCACTGAACTCCATGTTTGGGATATACCCTTTCATTTCCAAGCAGAATTTGATCAAGACAATTCTCCATTTCTAGCAGCAAAATATGGAATTATCTCTTTCTCTATCAATTCTCAACTTCCAGTCCCTAAAATTCAACCCCATTCTATGGATTATGGATCGTGGTGTTATTTAAGGTAAATAAATATGTTTAAACCAACCTCAGGGTAGAAAACAGCTACATAGCTCATAATAGGTACATTTGGTCTACACTATGGTGGAAAACCAGTTGGTTCGAGGGTCATTCAGTACTTAACTGCTGCAAAAGAGTGCCATTAACCAGGAAAATTGAAGATGCTCTGGCAAGACACAACAGCAGATCAATACAGCTATTGCCAACCTCACACCCCACACAGGCAAACTAAGAGCGTAAAACACTTCAAATATTGCAATTCGCTACAAAGATCCCCATCTACCTTGTAATCTACAAGACTACAACTCATGGTGATGAGATTATTAAAGCAGTGATATTATAGGAAAGCATTCACAGAGAATATTTGTACTACATAAACTGTTCAACCAATAAATGCTTTGTAAATGGAGAAATCATCTGAGTCAGAATTTAACTCAAAAAAGTAATCAGATTTTTCATTAAAACCACGCACCTGATGATACATTGAAAGATGTCAACAACTGAAATCTAAATTGCTACAGCAAAGGTTAAAAAATAAATTATACAGAATAGTGGGTTTTGATTATGCAAAAAATACACAAAAATGTACAAATTAGAGTACATCAAGCTAGTTCTTCGGTATATTTTTACCAACGATCTTAGCTGGAGTTATGCGAAGAAGGTTTCCTGGCTTACCAGGGACAGCTCCTTTGATCATTACAACATTAAGTTCATTGTCAATTTTCACGATCTTGAGCTTTCTGATTTTTGTCTTGTTTCCTCCCATCCTTCCAGGCATCTTCTTGCCCTTGTACACTCGACCGGGTGTTGTCCCAGCACCAATAGATCCTAAAGCCCTATGACTTTTGGAGCCGTGAGTCATTAGGCCCCTTTTGAAATTGTGGCGCTTTATTCCACCTATGTGAAATTAAGTTGAACAAGTAATGTAAAAATCAGAATCCAGCTATCAAGAATTTCAAGAGTAGAAAGAAAAATATCAAATTCATGGGCATTGCATTACAATTAACAAAGCCAAGTATTCAGAAAATAAGAATAAAACCACAACATAAGATGCCGATTAAATTTGGAAACCACGAATCACCATGAGAGATGTATCAGCAAAATATCTCATAATACTTGTATAAATCACTAACATATACCCTGCAATGATCATTACCTAGATACAATCATGATAAAGCTCTGATTAACCACCCTCTTTAGACTTGAGATAGCATAAACACAATTGAACCCATATTAATATAAGACCAAGGACTATGGATGGGAAAATTGCATCTGTGTATAAGGTAAAATAACATTTGAATTATCCTCCAATATCTTGGTTACAACTGAAATCAAACACCTCACATGAAACACTATTTGAACAAACATAGCCATGAATCCATTCCCATAGCAGAAAAAACCACCCCATAAAACCATCAATTCCCCTTCACACCCCCAATGTACCTAAAAAGAACAAAGTAAATATAATGCTTGATACAAAGATTCAATTTTTAAAGAGAATGAAAACATACCTTGAAAACCCTTCCCAATAGAGGTTCCAGAGACATCAACAAGATCCCCTTCCTTAAAAATCTCCTCCACAGCCAACCTCTGACCCACCTCAAACCCATCTAAACTCTGCAGCCTGAACTCCTGTAAATGCCGCATTGGTATCAGCCCAGCCTTCTCCAAATGACCCAACTCCGGTTTCGTCAGCTTCCTGTCCCTCACCCTCCGGTACCCAACCTGAACAGCGTTATACCCATCAGTGGCCTCAGTCTTGACTTGGGTCACGATATTGCCTTCTCGAAACCCCACCACAGTGACGGGCACAACCTTTGCATCAGTCTCGAAGTAGCTCATCATCCCCAGCTTTGTACCCATGACTCCAATACCAGCCTCCGTGCTCATTGAAACCACACGGGTACTTCTCTTTTGGGAGGTTTTGAGTGCGAAACTGACATCGGTTTTTATGGGTTTTGAGAAAAAAGCAGATTTGAGTGGGAAAGGTGGAGAATTACGACAGCAATAGCCGATGGAAGGGAGAGATAAGGTGGAAATTGGCATGGCTATGGAGAATGTAGAGAGAAACTGAAGAAGAAAAGTGCAGGATATGGTAGCCTACTAGCCTTATCCAGAACGAGACATCAATGCTGTGTTTGAGGCCTTTGGGTTGTGCTCCGTTCGCGCTAATGGAAGGAA
>BPVZ01000224.1:93853-129752 GCA_020521535.1 Rubroshorea leprosula | reverse complement strand
AATGTTAAGCAATATTACCATTAATAAAAATTTTAGAAATTTTAGAAATTTTAATACGTAGTTTTTGTATAGTAATTTTATTTAAAAAATTATTTATTATTGGTATGTTATATACTGAATTTTTTGTTTTTTGTACGAGGGCTAAGAAAGTCATTAGCAATCTTCCCCTTTTTTTTTGGGTTTTCGAACACAGGGGAATTTAGGGGGGGAAAGAGGTAGTTTATTCAAGTTGTAGGTGGGATTTGGACAAACCGACCTAGGAAGGTCCGAAGCTGTAATGGCTGTGGCTTGGGGGTGAACCACTTGGGCCAAGATGGTTTTGAAGGCTACCACTTAACCACCAGACACTTTTGTATGGTACGGCACGATCAATGAAAAAAAAAAGGGGGCCTTCTTTAAGAGAGAAGTTAAGAGAATATTTATTATATTTTTTATTATTAATTTGTATAAAAAATTATGAAAATAAATTATATTTTTAATATTAATATTATGTGAAATAATTTAATTGGACAATTGATAAAACTTAAATAAGTTTTTATTTTATCCATACAAATTAATAATTAGAAAGGATGATAATTACATCCTTATCCTTTAGAACATAAGATAAAAAATTTCAAGAAAAGATTATAACAATTAATAAAAACACCATTATTGTTTATTAAAATTATATTTTTATTTCTATTAATAAAAAAAATTGAGAAGTTGTGATGAGGTGTGTTATTTTTAAGAATATAGTAATCATATATTAATAAGAGTAAAATTAAAAGATTTTGATACTATTTTTTTAAATAACGATAAAAAGAAAAAGTACAGTCTTGTGGTTGAAACCGTATAGGTTGTAAAATATTTTATATATATAGTAGATTGGAAATGGGCCTTTGAGAATTGGAGAAGAGGGAGAAAGTCTGCTGTATCCCCGGGATACAGCAGACGTGGTATCCCAACTCAATGAAAAACATCACATCAGTTGTTTTTTGGGTTTGAAATTGATGAAATCTGAAAAAATTATTGATGTGGTGTTTTCCCATCAGGTTGGGATACCACGTTGCTGTATCCCGGGGATACAGCAGACTTTCTCAAGAAGAGGGAGACAATAAAACCGTACTGCAAAATGCTGGGCTGAAAATAAAAATAGCCTCCTTTTTCTTTTAGTAAGGCAATTAGTACATATTCTAGTGTACGGAAGAATGGAAAAGGTGATTTGAGGTTTGAACATGTAATGTACGGAATATGATCCCCACTAAAAAAATAATGTTACCATTAGACTGGGCGTAGGAATCCAAATAAAGAAAAACTAGGGGTACAAAAAGATTGGAAGAATAAGAGAGCTGTTAAGTTGTTAAACAAGTGAATGATACTGCATTCGGCTGCACTTGAAAGCTTATCACGAGCAAGGAATATTCAGATTGATGAACAGGCAAACAAGCGTATTGCATCAACCATAAATTAAGCTAGAACAATGGAAGAATAGAATAATGAATATTTCCTTTTGCTATTTTTATTACTGAGGCTTGTTAGTAATGGTTAAAACTTACTTTTAGTCATTTATTTTAATGAATTTATAGGATTTAATTTATTATCTTATATTATGATACTTTTAATATTTTACTATGATACTTTTAATTTTTTACCTTAATAAATTTATAAATTTTACCTCTTTACCTTATATTATGGCACTTTTAACCCTTCACTTATTTTAATTCAAGAAAATAATCCTTACTTAAGGTCAAGTTATAACGTTTTATTAGTTCTGTTAATTGATTATTAGTGATTTTTTAGTATTTTGTTAACATAATTAATAAATCAAATTAAATTTAAATTTCATAATTTCTACAATAGAATGCTAACGGATATTAACAGTAAGCTAACAGAGTTAATAATTAACTAATATAACTAATAAAACGTTATAACTTGATGTTAAATGAGGGATATCTTCTTCAATTTAAATATATGAGGGTCTAAAAGTATTATATTATGAGGTAAAGAGTTAAAATTTATAAATTTATTAACACCAAATACTTAAAGTGTTATAATATAAAATAATAAAGTAGAACTTATAAATTTATTAAAGCAAATACTTAGGTTTTTGCCTCTAGTAATTAGTGCCAGCAGATGTATCATTGTGGCGCTTATCTTCATCCCACCGGTTGCCCCATTCATGAAGTCTCAGGTGCAGCTCAGCAGCCGCGCAATTAAGAAATGGACAGCTTGAACAGGACTCAATATTTCAATTACAGCTTTCAGTGTTCTGAGCCGCAGATCATCAGCTATTTTCAAGATATCTTCCAAACCTCTCTCCTTCAACTCCACGATCGACTCAACTTACTCGTGCCCATCATGACCCGTCTGCCCTCTCCTCATCAATTCACTCACAGCATGCGATAACCCAACCATGGATGAGTCTGCCACAGTCTCCTAAAGCCTTCCCATCATTTCTGTATTTTCTTTCTCATCCTTTATAGTTCTTTTCTGCAGCTTGTCAACACTGATAAGCTGATTAGGGGACAGATCCCCAAATCACCACAGCTCAACCCTCGAAGCAGCTCGTGTAATCCTGCCTCAAGTTGCGATCCTGATTTTGAGTAGAGCAGGTGGAACGCCACGCCGGGACGCCACCCACCAATCCAGAGAAAAGCACTCTTAAATTTGCTTGTCCATGAAGGAGACAACATGGACAATACATCCATCTTAGCCCACCTTGCCTAGGCGTGGTAGCAATGCTCAATCACTTGTTTGATGAGCGGATGCGGGATCTGATCCATCTCCGCTGCTAGGACACTGGTTTTTCTTTTGGCTTTCTGATGCAGCTATGGGGTCTAGGAGATGCTGGTTCTGTTCAATGATCCAGTACTCGAAGAACTTGTTGAATGTTTCACAGCCGGTGCAGGATTTTTTATGGCTGAGGCAAGGTAGGAAGCACTGCATGGGAGCACGACATGGCTGCTGGGGTTATTCAAGGAAAACAAGTATCTTAAAAGCACATCTTATAAAATTATTATATAATTTGGTTAAAATTCAATGCATCAGAAATCATGGGCAAGTAGGAGTTGATAACTTGATTGGCTAAGTTACTTGGCTGGATTTTTACTTTGTGATTTTTTTATGAAGTATAAATAAATTAGTATGGTAGTAAAAAAAGAGTGGAAAACAGGGACAGAGTTGGAAACAGCAAGCAAAGGGAGGTGGATTTCCGAAACAGGAAGCTCCTATAGCTATAGCCCTAGGTATGTTCTATATTGAATATTTACATCCTGGATTGTACAATAGGAATTGAGTCAATCCTCTTTTATCATTTATAACTTATTTCATTCTAATACTAAGCTATTTAAACTTAAGATGATGTAAAGGTATAGATTAAAAATATACTTAATGTATATTTTTATAATTAATTTAAAAGTACATATATAAAAAATGTAAATATTGATTTTTATTATCTAATTAAAATTTTTTACATAAATAATATTAAGATTTATCTAACATGTACTTTAAATATATAAGTTAAGACTCATCAATTAAGATATTTTAAATTAATTTTGTATGAATTTTTATATTAAATTCATATTTTTTTTTATAGATTTTGAATATAAATATTTTTTTTCTTTTATTTTTACATTTTAAATTATATTTTATTTGAATCTTATATAAAAATTTATATAAAATTATTACAAGTACTATAATTAATAAAATTTAATGTGTACCTTTAAAATATAGATTAAAAAATCTTATAATGTTAAAATAAAAATTAATTTTTATAATTTTTTTATATAAATTAATTATAAAAGTCTGCATCTATAGTTCGACAAACCCAAAATTGTCCTTTTCTTTTATAAGAAATGATAAAGAAAAATTGTCCTTAGCTAGGTTTTTTTTTTGAATAAAGGCAATTACTTATTACTATTATTTCATATTTTTAACAGAGGTAAGGGAAGAGGAATTGGAAGTTAAACACAATATGCCCTAATGTTATTCTCACTTATGAAACAAAGTACTATCACTCCGCCATCATGTGAAGTTATATCTTCTATAATTATAAATTTATAATATAATGTAATAATATAACTTTATATCATTTTTGTCTTACAAGCAAAAACCAAACATGAAAATTATAATAAATGTATTTTTTATCATGAATTTATATTACAAGAATAAATTTTAATTTTTAATTTATTAACTATTTAATTAAATTTCATTTACATGAGAATAATATTAAAATTAATATCAATTTTTACATTTTTATATATAGATTTATGCCAAAAGTACTCTTAACTTATACTTTGAGTATAAATTAGAAAAAACTTATTATTATGTAAATTTTTTTATTTACAAATTTATATATAATATTATATTTATTTACTCACTGAATGACATATTGTTATCGTAAACTTATGAATTTACATAGCATTATAACTATAATATTATAAAAAATAAAAGTAGATAAATTGCTAACAATAGTTTGGTTATTAATATAAAAATTTTTTATTTAAAGTCAAAATTAAAAATAAAAACTTTTGCAACACCACACAACTAATTTTTAATATTTAAAAATAAAAAATAAAAAAAAATTAATTTTTATAATGTGTCTCTAGCGCATATGACAGAGAAGAATGATTAATTGATAGTTTTTGTTTGTTACGTGTCATTAGAGATTATGTGCTCTTAAACGCATGATAAGAAATATTGATTGAATAATAATTATAAAATTTTATATTAAAAATGTAAAAATTACTTAATTTTTAAATTCATCTAACAAATTTTAAATGTGAGTTGAAAATAAATCAATAATAAACATACAAATGACATTTATAATTTAAATCAAAGATTAACTTTCATTTTTTTATTATAAAAGTAGAAATTGTTAGTTAATCATTAGGTTTTGCGCTAAGGACACAGTAGAAAAACCGATAAATTTAGTGTTTGAGGAACCATCATTGATGTTTAAAAATGGAGTTTCAACCAATATAAATGAGATTGAACTAACAATTTGTTAATTTGGTTTTTTTAAAATAAAATCTTAAGTGTGAATCTTATAAATGAAAAAACAAAAAACAAGTATTGTGAGAGTTTTTTTTAAATGTGATTCGACATAATTTGATTCCGGATTAGTTAGATCTAACATAGTTACTGAATACCGAAGGTTAATAATAAAAAAAATAAAGGGGTTAAAGCCACACTCCACACATTAATTTTTAACCATTACTTCAAAAATTAACCTTCGAATTTTTTGAACAAAATTTTTAAATTTAAAAGAAATAAATTTACTTCTAAACCTTGCTAAACATCCCCTGAGTTAGTCACTAGTTGATCTGTGCATGCATGCATATATATGATCCGTTAAGAGTGTTATTTTTTTTTTAGTTGCGCAATAAAAAGCAATTATTTTTTATTTCTTATTTCACCTTACTCATATAATATGTGATTCAAATTCAGAATCTTTTACTTTCAGCGAAAGGAAATGACCATTGATGTGCTTATATCATTGACATTGAGAGTGCCATTTAAGCATGGAAAAAAAATGCAAGAAAGTCTACAATTTCTATAAAATATAATTATTTATGGAAAACACGTAAAATCAACTCAATAGGGAAAAGGAAGCACTGAAAGATATTTTTGAGATTTCATGCTCTCGAGCTGATAATAAAATTACCCAATCCAAACTTGAGGAGCGGGGCCGTGCATCAAAGGTTTTAACTGACAACTCAGGCACAGCCTTGGCAAAGAAAGTGGATGATCTTCATCCCCTTCATCCACCCAATGGTTTTTTTGTTTACTTATTTTTGATGCTATATTGGGTAGAGACTGTTGTAGCGCTATTTTATCTTCTTCTTATGTTTTAGGTGTTACAAATACAGTTAAAATTTATAGACGCTTGAATAAGTAACTTTTCCTTTGACCTCTTAACATTTCATTGACATCTGCTATTATAATGGACTCTCAGAATTTAATTCTCTCCTTTGCATAGAGCATCTCTTTGTATTCTAGAGTTATAAGTTACTTACTGTCTCCTTTACCGCTTCATAGCCTATAAAACAACTATCATAGTCGAAGTTGATGTACTTTATGGGTTATCTAATGATTCTTATAAAAATAAATAAATTTGTTAGTACTTACTAAAAAAAAAAAAAAAATGGGATCACTATGCTAAAGGTAGAGAAAACATACGAATATATAATTTGTATAAAACATACTAAAAAAAAAAAAATCTCCGGTTGTTTTGTACAAGACAAATTTAGACGTGAACATCTCACTTACTTTTTTAAAAAGTAAGAAAAAAGAAACTTTTTAATAACCTTTTATTTCTGTGCAGTTGACCTCTTTGTTAGGATGATTAGAAGAATGTTGATTCAAGATTTAATTCTACCCCTTTAGATGATTTGGCAAAGGAAGAAATACCTATTTATAAAATGGATTACTAATTTACTTTGGACAATCTCAAAGATTTTACTAATATTGTGAATTTAAAGTTAATAGATCCTAAATATACTATAGATGAAATGTAAACTAAAGTAAACTTGCCAAAGATGAACAAATCTTAATTAAAATTATCATGTTTGAAGCCAAATTAACCTACATTTATAAACAGATTTACAAATTGAACTACCACAAAATTGAAAATGTAAGACTAATTAACCATAAAACATGTATGAATAAGGATTAAATTGCCATGGTAAATAAAACAAGAAAAAGGCATGAATGCTATATAAATAATCATTTTATGAACAAAACTACTAATAATAAATTTAAAATAAACAATATTAAGAAAATAAATAGTATCTTAAAAAATTTAAATAATTGCTATCCAATCCATTATATGAGATACAATTGAAAAGTAAATACATGAATTAATTTAACTATTTGAATATTGGAAACAACTTAAAATCTACAAAACGTTGTGCTTGAAATGAAATCTCTAAGCTAAAGCAAACAGTGCTAATAAAATCTAAAAATGCTAAAACTAATTTAGAGCTGTGTGTAGAGTTAGCCGTTTGTTGAATCTAAAACTTTATTTTTATTTGTTTTCTGCAAACGATCCTCCAACCTTAGTCGCTGGCTGTTATAGAATTTGGATAGTTTGTCAAAAAATAATTATGGACACATCAGCAGGATCTAGTTAAAGCTGCATTAAATCTGATCACTTTTACCATGCCGCTGTTACCTCAACCCCTTAACTGCATTTCCTCCTAAATTATAAAAATTTCTTTCTTTTCAATTCAAACTATAACTGACCAAATAATCATTATTGTTTCTCAAAATCAATTTTTATGTAGAAAATAATCAAAATCTCAACCAATAAATCTAATGTAACCTCATCTTACCCATTAATACATGATTATACATCACTTAAAAAATTATAATTTACAATGTAAACAGAACCATAGATTTTCATAAGGAAAGGCTTTTCTATCTACCCATAAGACAGCTCTGATGCATCAGAACAGTGTGGCATGAAAATGGAAGTTGAAGACAGAAAATTCAATTGAGATTTACTAATTAAGTTCCTAAAAAAAAAAAAAAATCCAGAGTACGTAGAGAATCAAATTGGAAATAAAAATTTTCTTTAAATTAAAAGAAAAAGGTCTATACAACATCCGGGCTTTACAATTCTCAATCCTCTCTCCCTCTCTAATGTATGGCTCAGGACCAACCGCTTAAAAATAGATTCTCTCCCAGCCTCAATAGAACAGACAGGCAGGCAAAATTCTGGGGGAAGACAAGATCAGAAAAAGAGAAACGTATAAATATATGCGGTGGATAAAACGAAAAGAAATGTAGCTACACCTAAGAATGCCAAAATTTTGGTCCTAAATAAGATTATATACACAATTTGTACGGGCAAAAGGGCCAGGCATAAATCTGTTCACTTAGCTGCACTGTACCAGTCTTGGTTGAAATCCTCAGGGTACATTTGATCTAAAAGCTTCTTCTCCAGTTGACATAGGACGTTTAGGATCTCAACGTCAGCCATTGAGCTTTGCTAAGAACTGGTTTATATTGTACTCCTCAGTGTACTGTGATTGATCCCAAAGCTCCTCCAATCCACCAAGAATAGCTTTTACACCCTTTCCGGTACCCATTAGTTTTGGGTCTCCCTCAAAGGTGCCATCTGGGCGCTTTGAGGTAGCAGCTCCCTGCTAGTGAAATGTAGAAGTAAAATGACTATCTATGCTAAGTGGACTAATCCACAGACATGTACAAAATAAAAAACCCATAGAAGGCTCAACAACCGAAATAGATAGAAAATTTTGTAATTGTCATTAACAACAATACCTTTTTAGAAGTTTCCGCTGATGCAAATAGATCAAGCAACTGGTCTGTATTCATTGTTTTCAGACTGGCATTCTCAGCATTAATAACAGCATTTGCAATTGAGACTTTAAACTTCTGAAGGTTCATAACTTTTTCTTCCAGGGTGCCACGCATTATGAGACGGTGAACATGAACAACCTTCTTTTGGCCTAATCTGTGTGCTCTGTCCATTGCCTGAAAGTGTTAAACAAGAAAGATCATTTATCACAACTGAATGTACAATTCTTCTCTGCTCAATAAAAAAACCAAGCTTCAAGCTGATAGAGAAAACAATGAAGAAAATAAAGATAAGAGAATTGATGACATTACATTTGACAACATATTTTGTTAAGGATAGAAATTTACTATTAAATCAGAAAGTGAAGAAACATTAACAATATGTTTGGCAGACTGAGGGAGAGTATGGCCAAATGGGAATTGGATTATTCCATCCTTGCATCTATTTTCTTCAAGCAAGTTGGAACAAGCAGAGAAAAACTATCACTGCCTCCCCATAGGTTTTAGTTATTCTTATCTCATTCTCACCCACCATTAGAAGAAAATTGGTGCAAACAAGGAATAACAATTGTGACTTATCATGTCCTCCCTCCCTTTAGTTCACCTTATTTTTCATGAAAAAATCATGGATGTTGCACAAATAAATAATAGAACCAACCCTTTAAGCATCTGAGTGGAGTATTTTCTTAACTGAGGTTTGACTTCAACAGTTTTAAAAAGCTGGATTTACGATTTAATCTTAAGCTGAGCCTAATTGAACTTGAGCCCATACAATTGAATAAGGGTCCCCCTAACTGCTAGATGCTAGCAAGGACTTTAACAATATCAAAAAATCCTTACTGAGGAATCAAATTGAAATTGGCACCAGAGTAGAAGTTGCCCTACTTTAGAAAATAAATTTGTAAAACTCAACATTTCAATGGGAAAAATAAATATGTTTTCATAGGACATCAAAGCAAGCATGTCTCTAATTTTGCAAAATGCCACCTGATGATCTCGCATTGGATTCCAATCATGTTCCATAAAAATGAGGGTGTCGGCAGATGTCAGGTTCAAACCAAGCCCACCGACTGTAAAAAAGACCTTATCAGTAAGCATGGAAAAGAATCTGCTCAGTAAGGAGAAGTCTTACCCTCACACACAGCGTGTGCACATGCAAACAGAGAAGGCAAAACCCTCAAATCCACCCTCAAAAAATATCGGTAGGGACACATCCATCCCTCAAAAGAAAGCAGGGACAAATTGCCCCTCCAAATCATAAATCAATACAAATCACCCCTTTTTCAACGAAAAATGTCAGAATTCTATTTGCCACATCAGCATTTTTTAACGGAAAACGTTGAAAAAGGGATGATTTGTATTGATTTATGATTTGGAGAGACAATTTGTCCCTGCTTTTTTTTGAGGGGTGAATGTGTCCCCACCAATATTTTTTTAGGGTCGATTTGAGGGTTCTGCCAACAGAGAAAGGGTTCTTACCATGAGTAGTAAGAAGCAAGGCATCTATTGTAGGATCTGAATTAAAAGTCTTCACTATATCAAAACGCTTTTCTGGTTCAACTGATCCATCCAACCGTAAGTATGTGACACTGCTTTTCAAAGCACCAAATTGAACTATTAAATATGGAATATATAAATATATCACTTGTTCATGTAGTACAGACTACAGAACACAACAATATATATAAGTAATCCACTTAAGGTAGAACCACAGGCTCCAAAATCCAAAAAACTACACTAAAAAATTCTTGAAGACTAATCAGTAATTTCATACTAATCTTGAAGACTAATCAGTAATTTCATACTATTTGGCCTGTCCATAACAATCATCATTCTTCCGTTCTTCTGAAAACTCAAATATAAAGGCACCCAAATTTTAAAAAATTGCAACAAAGTGAATCTCAGCATATAGTATAATTTGAGAGATAGTCAATGGTCAAAAACAAAATCTTAAAGCAAACTCCTCAATATGACTAAGGGCACAAAAGGAAGTCTTGAAAAAATAGGTCCTGATAGTGATGAAAATATATCATCAAGTTCTAGCAAAATAATACAGCATTTCCAAGCACTAGCAAATCAAAATCTAGTATTAAAATAAACCAACCAAGATTTAAGCCTAAATAATTTCATAAAAATATCTTCAACAATCAAGTATATCAAAACAATTAGGAAAAGAAGACAACCAACAATTTGAATATTCAACTAAAGATACGGCGATAAGAGACTCACTTCTTCATTTGGGTATGAAACAAGTCCTTTTCTATGATATCCAGAAAGGCCTGCACAGCAAGGTGCAAAACATTGTTAATTGATAGTTCAAGAAATGAATGCAAACTCACTCTATAAGAAATGGGTTGGAATTATCATCATTACTTTATGTTGAGCAAATATCAAAACCCTGTGCTGACCAACAGCAGCATCACTGTCAGAAGTAGATGCATCTACACCTATTCCGCACTCTTCCAAAATCTCCTGAAGAGCCACTAACTTAGGAGAATGGTGAAGTTTATGAAGTTCAGAAATGATATCCGAACTTGGGGGGAAGAGTTCTGACATCTGGGATGCTTGGGACTCAGGTATTTTTTCACCAACAACAAGCAAGGGATGACTACAAAGTTTTAGCAAGTATTGCAGAGCCTAAACATGAGAAATGGAATCTTCATCAGCACATGAAAAACTATTGAACAGAGAAAAGAGTTGGAAAGTGGGGGATGGGGGCACCTCACCTGAAACACATGCGAAGAAGCTTTTGGTGATGCAGTATTTCCTCCTCCTGAAACTGCTGACTCGTCTATCTTAACCATACCTGAAATTTCTTGTCTAACTTGGGAACCAGAGAACCGTTCATAAAGTTTTAATTGGACAGGGCTAAGGTCACAGTATCTATCCTGAATAATTTTCTCTGGAAGGTCAGACAAAACTTCATCTTTTGTTCGACGGAGTAGAAAGGGCATGACCTGCTTGTGCAATGCTTCCATAGCCAGTGCTCCAGCTTCTGCATCTCTGGCGGAACATTTAGGATCTCTAGCAGCAAGCAATGGTTTGCCATAAGTTGCTTGGAACTGCCAAAAGTGACCTCACATTAATCATTGACAATAACAAGCAACAATATTGTGGCTAGAAATGCCAAATGAAATAAATATATTAAAGCACTATATAGGAAAGTTAAATCTTCCACCTAATTGCATAATTAATCTGTAAAGCCAATGTAAAATAAGAATTTAGCTATTGGTAGTAAAGTCACTTCCAATGACAACTGGCATGCAGCCATCAATAAGAATTGAGTTTGGTATTTAAGAAGCATTCCTTTTTGCTTTACCATACTAAGATTAATGACATGCAACAATAACAGTTCTCATTTTTATGGCCATGTTACAGTTTTCATTGAAGGGGAAAAAAAAAGAAAAAAACCTGATATACTGAAAAAGAAAGATTCCAAGCTCAGTTTCAAAGATGAATCATGAAGAAGTTGACACATTTATGCACAGAATAATGTGAAGGGATGTCCCAAATTGAAATTTAACCATCATTTCTTCAAAAGGCATGAAATGATATATAAATCAACCCTTGTTCCTTCGTTCAGACATATTGTGCTCAAGGAATGGGTACAGATATGAGACACATATCCACATACAGAATAAAATCATTTGATTATTTGTGAAGAATTAAGGGGAAAAGTGTTAGATATGTCTGTTCAATGTATTTAACATTTTCCTTTTTCTAAATTTCTAGCTGAAGTGTTTAATGTATATTAGATGCAAATACATAGAAAAAGAGTTAAAGTTAAATAATTTTAGTCTATTTAAACTTTCATAGGATACACAACCCTACCTGATATATTAGGAAACAAAGTAAATAACACTAATACTTTGAGGAGAAGAACTGCAATTTTATCAGTATTATTACCATGAAACAACAAATATCCTCAAAAACAGTCTTGAGAGTAAAAATGAAATGAGCTGAATATACATATAAAGTTAAAAAAAAAAAAAGAAGTCATCTCTGCATAAGTTATAAATTAAAAGAAACAGTTCCCATGATGCTAATCAACAAGATGACAATTATCAAGTAATTAGATATGCCAAAAGATTGTACCTGTCTCTCTGTTCCAAGAAACCCTGGCATCAAAAAGTCAAAAAGAGACCAGAGATCCATGATGTTGTTCTGCAAGAAAGGGAACTCTGTCAGGGAAACTGCAAATTAAGACTTAACAGTAAGTCCTCAGACTTCTACCTTACCTGGATTGGTGTTCCACTGAGTATTAGACGGTGTTGAGCTTTCAGCTGCTTTACTGCTAGAGTTATTTTAGACTTTGAGTTCTTTATGATATGTCCTTCATCTAAAATACAGTAGTTCCAGAGAAGTTGTCCAAGATAATCAACATCCTTACGAACCACATCATATGATGTTATGACGACATTATTCTTATCAATAAGTTCACGTAGAGCCATGCGCTCCTGAGCAGAACCCACATATTGAAGTGTAGATATCAGAGAAGCATCAATGTATTTTTCTATCTCAAAGGCCCAGTGTCCCACAAGGGTTGATGGGCAAACAATTAAAGACGAATGAAGATCATCACAGTTATTTGAAGCACGGGACTCTGCTATGTCAGATGCCACAATTGCAGAAGCTTGAAGGGTCTTGCCAAGCCCCATGTCATCACATAAGATTCCATGAAGCTTGAAACGTTTCAAGAATCCCAACCAGTTTATACCCTCTTGTTGATACCTGAAAGCACCAAACAAGCAATGGGAGATTAGAAGTGCTCTAGAACTGACCACTGACATTTGATACTGCATTCTACTTACTAACATGATTCAGTGGACGATGACAATTGAGTAACCAAGAGATTTAATCAGCTTAAATAATTTTTTGACACATTGACTATCCACAGAGTGGGCTCAAAATAGCACACATGGACAAACCAGTTAACTGTGGTATCCAATGTCAGACCTACTTTTTTTGAATGAGAAACACATCAACAAGGTTGTTAAACCTTTTTTTTTTTTTTTGCTAGACACTTTGACATTTGAGTCTTCACTTTGGGCACTTGATTACCTGGCATTACATGCAAATGAATCCTTTAATTTGAAGAAGTTCATGTTCTTTATTTTCATTGTTCCTAGTGGAGATTGTCATTATGAAAATAATGCACTCAAGTCTCAAAATTTAAAGCAGTCTCTAGTCAATTTTACCCGCCCCTCGCTTTTCTTACCCTTTAAGAAAAGAGTTAAATTATGGTGTGAGTTTTATCCAAATTGGGGAACAAGAAATTGGAACATGAAATCTAAGGTTCAATTCAATGAATAGAACAAGATGTAAAATGTACCTCCGCAAAGTCACTTTTAATTCAGTGCAAAGTTTGTAATCGTCAATGTGGGAGTTGTCAAGTAATTGCTCCAAAAATTGTGCATCTTCTGCATTTCTAGATAAACCTTCACTTAGTCCAACAGGTGGAGGAAGGCCTCGTGCTAATGGGAGGAGTGGTACCAATGCAGCAAAACTACGTGTTACACTCTGCCTGACGGAATGGTCACAATCACTCATACATCTTAAAAGAGGAACAACTAGCAAAGGAGCATAAGGAACCAACTCCACACCCAATCCCTGTACAAGCAAACTAATAAGCATGCCAGCACCTTGCCTGGCATTAACAGATGTCACATCCCCAAGCATAGGAATGGAATTTTCAATTACTGATTGCATTACATCAATTGTCATTGACTTGGCCATTGAAGTGATACACCGAGAAGCAGCTAATCTGACTGCTACATGGGAATGGCGAACACATTTGAAGATGCATGGGAGAAGTGTAAGAAGTTTAGGTTTTAATGTGTCATCCAGCATTGGAGCAATTGAACGTACTAACTGCAAAAAGGAAATTATACAATTTAAAGGAGAGAAATAACTAAATAAAAAAGAAACCATGAATAAGTAAAGCAACTATTAATAACCATTCAACTCAAAAGACTAAAAACAATGACATAGCAAGAAGAAAAAGAAATCTGCACTTAGACATCATGAGATGGAGACAAACAATTTCCATGAAAGCAACTCTAATATTCAAGTCAAAAGAAAACATGCATAAATAAATAAAGCACCTTTAAATTATGACTATTCTGGTCAAAGGACTATACAAAGACATAAGAAGGAAAAGAAGACAGTGCCTATAAAAGAACAAAAAGACAAGTAAAAATGGAGGATAAAAGAAGTATCCAAGATGTCAGATGAAAGCAAGCAATTTCCACAATGGACTTCATAACTGTAAAAAACTATGTATAAAACTTATAAAGGTTTCAAGCTATTATGATGTTTATGAAGCCATTTCATACTTAGCAGCTAACATTAATGATGCTGCCTAGATAAAGCCAGAAATATGCCGACAAGATAGAGCCCTTCAAAAGCCCAATCCACCCTTCTCTAAATGCTATAACTGCTGTGATCTCATCTTTATCATCAGATCTAGCAAAGTGTTTGTTCCCACCCCATAAGTTCTAACCAAAGATGTGCAAGTGAGCACCCGCATGTAGAATTATGCATCAAAGTTAACTTAGGCATGAACGATGATAATGTAGGAAAAGTGAAGGAATGGCATGATTGGTCAAATGAAAATGTTTCATCACGACATGTGATTTGAGAAAAATTATGTGAAACTCTTAGGAAATTCAGCATCATTACCAGGAATTGGCAATACCATGGCACATTAAATTGGCAGCATCAATCCTCATATAACAAGGAGAAAGAAATCACAATTATGACATCAAGGATATACTGACCTGAATATTATTAATCAAGATCTGAGGATCTTTAACAGATTCAACAGCTAGTACAATTTGCTGTTCATCTGCAGCAGTGCTTGGCTTAAGAACTTCAGTAAGGCAATCCCACAGTTTGGGAAGTTTATCAAACAAGGAAGCACCAAACTTCTCACACAAATGCCTTAATGCAAGTTCAGACCCTCTTCTACTAATAAACCCTTCAACCCTAGACCGGTCTTCACTGCCAGCAATTACATGAACCTTTGACTTACTTTTCCCTGTATTAGTCCCAGAAGACAGGAAATCCTGGTCATCAATAATCTCCATGGAACTGATAACTGCAGCTTGAGGTGTCTCAGATGGATCCATGCAGGTCAGACTGCAAATATTCTTGACTAACTTATCATTGGGGCTAGGCCTACGCACAATACAATGATAAATAAGCTCTGCAAGTGCCTCAGCAGCCTTCTGTTGCAGGATTTCCTCCTAAAAAAGGACCAATATAAATTATAAATAAAAAAAATTTTTGTTTGTATGATCCACATATAGTCCAGCTTGAAAACAGTACCTGTTCTCTTTTAATTGAAGCCATTAATGGCAAAATGATAGGATTAAGTCGAGCAGGAAGCTCTGACATCCAAACAACAGCAGCAGCAATTAAGGATGTGACAGTAACATGCAAGTTACTCTGCAGATCATTTTAAAAGATGATCAGATGCAGGTATGTGAGAGGAAAAAGATTAAAGAATTTGCCCTTAACAAATACAAATATGAGAGCAATGGTTTAAAACAAATCATGAAAATGACAACTGAATCGTGAACTAACCTGAACACATTTTAAATAGCCTGAAGTCGTTATAAGACGTTGTTTTGCTGACTCTATATCATCAACAATTTGCCTTTCATTCTTGGCACTATCATTATCTAATGATGGCACTTTGGATGCAAAACTTATTGCATCATCTACACTTAAGCCTTCCAAATCAATTTTCACACTTTCCAACAAATCTGGAGATTTACCAGAGGACTGAACAGCACATAGCAACTGACTAGCTTCATTACGCATCTTGGCATATGTTCTTGATAGCTCAGCATAAGGAAGCAAGGAATCTTTTGTGGGGAAGGCAGGATCAGAGCATGATAGCAAATCTAACAACCACTTCTTGAGGTGATCAGGAAAAGCTGGCATAATTCCCAGGTTCCCAGATAGCTCCCTGCTTTTCATCTCTTTAAACCAAGAAATAAGAATCATGGAGGCCACCTGGTAGGGAAAAAAAAATCAATCCATAAAAAAAAAGAAAGATATTGAACAGGCCACACATCTTCAAAAACATAATTAGTTGGAGAGCTACCTGCCGCTGAACTCCAGAGAAGGATGTAAGTGCATTCCATAATGGATCAACTACACAAAGCACAGAATTCTCATCCAATTTAGAAGCAAGAATTCCCAATGCTGATGCAGTAACAACTCTGGTATTAGTAACTGACATTTCCAAATCAGCACCCACAATTATCTTAACTGGATTACTTGAAGCATCTCCATTTTTTTCTTGTTCAATTGCTCTTTTCCCAGACTCTATGCCTATATTTCCATAATATTCATTATCAAGCCTCACAACTTTCATTTTTGCTGCTGCTCTATAGTGACTCTTTCGAGGAGGGGCAACTGGCCAAAACATTTTTGTAGCATCCAATGTTGAACCATAAGGAGTAGTTGAAAGTTCAATCCAAGAAGACATAAATAACACTGCAGCAGTACCCAAGTCTTCAACTGGGCACTAGGATCATTAAAAGAAAAAAAGAAGAAATAGTTTCAGAAGACAGAAACAAAACAAGTAGAAGAAAAGATTATATGGTACCCCTCTCTCTCTCACACACACATGCACATTAGAATCATTAAAAGATAAAAGAAAACATGGTTTCAGAAGACAGACAAAACAAGAAGCAAAAACATATATGGTTCCCGACACACCCAAACACATATGCATACAAAAACATCCACAAACTAGGACCATTAGAAGGAAAAATGAAAAGATGGTTTTTTCAAAAGACATAAAACAAGAAGGAAAAAAAAAGATGTACAGTGCCTGACATGCACATCAACATACTAGTTAATTAAGAAAAGAACTACGACATCTTATAAATGCAACCAAAGTACCTGAACAAGCAGCCGCCAAACCCTTTCCGAACACTGCAAAATTTCCTCATTGGATTCAAGGAGCAGATTCTGAAAAACTATTCTAAGGGTATCTCCCAGAATAAAAGATGGCCAAAAAGAATCACTGGAGGGTGCAGAAAGGCTCCTTTTATAGCCAGCTTCAAGAAGCCTCTCCTGCAAAAGAAATTCTCCAGTGAATCAACACCAAAAGGTTCTCTGACACCAAAAAAGAAAAGGAACTATGGCCTGTTTGGTCAATGAGCCAACTTCACCAATGGGAAAGTGATTAGAAAAGTACTATATGCCAAGTTGATAACTATTGTATGGAAAGTTAATAAGTTTTGTAGGTAAATTTTCATTGGGTGGTTAACTTTCCTGTGTTTGGTAAGGAAGTTGCTAGGAAAGTTGTAAGAAGTTAAGGGGAAACCTTTTCCTTTCAAAAGGTGAGGGAAGAAAAGTTTGTGGGTTGGAAATTGTGTCAGGAAAAATTAAGGCTAAAAATGCCACCTTTATCCTCATTTTGTTGTAGTGTTCATGTGTGAAAATATGTAAATAACCTTGTATGGGGAGAGTTTAGAAAAGTTTAGGCAGGAAAGTGACTTGGCAACCAAACAGCCCCTAATTGTATGAATCCAGTTCTTGCAAGCAGATGTGAATTGCTCAAATAGAAACATAGGGCATAGATCCATCTAACTTGAATACATGCACAAAAACTATCTTAAACCAACAGACAAAACCAGGAAGAAATGTAATAGAACCAGTGATGCATTACAACAAAGAACAGCTTTTATGTATTTTATTGCAAAATGAGTAACTGAAACCTGCAGAGGAAAAAAATAAATAAGAAATAAAAACAAAAGTTTACCAAAGTGCGAATAGCTGAATGCCTAACAGAGGTAATACTGTGTCTCATAAATGGCCATAATCGGGGTGCCAAAATAGATAACATATAAGGACTTTCCTGCAAATCTCTCCCTTCTCCAGCAACATCAGCATGAACTGCTTCATTTAAATCAAAATTCTCTTTTTCATTTGATGTTGATGCCCCAAACATCTTAGGGACCATCTCTTCTTGGGAATAGATTTCTGCCAAAAGATTCATAACACTGCCAGAAAGGAGGGGATTTCAGAATTGCCCTCAAAAGTTATTAATTGATCTGAGTATTTAAAGAGATCCATCACAAGAGTTGCAATCAAACTGAGGAATATTGCCGCTCAAAGATCAAGGTAACAAGATAGACATGATTTTGTTCAAATTAAATAGGAGGAAAGGAAAAGAAAAGAAGCATTAGGTGCAATGTGTTTGTAACAGAAAATCTTGAAAGAAAACAACTATTATGAATAATAATAATAATAATAAAAGACAAACAGCCAAACCATAGTACATTTCTTTGTACTATTGAATATGAAAGAATTGAGTCAAAACCCACTAGGACTGCATGAAACCATTCTTAGAGAAACAAAGGGAAAGTGGGCACAGAAAAACCCTTACATAAAAAATATATAAATTAATAAATAAAGAATCAAAAATCTAGAACAGATACTCAATAGCCTTAAGGAGCACAGCTTCTAGCCATCAAATTCATACCTAGGAAAAGTCGTTTAAGAGCTTCTACAGATGTTCACTTTATTGCAACCTTGCCCATCCCTAAAACTTCACTTTACCCTAATGCTTCTAGATCTATTTTCTTTTAATATTTTTGAATTCTGCACCTTTTTAACTGAGTTAAAATAATGAAGTTGTAATTCTTTAAATATAACCTTCCTTAAAACTTTAATCAAATTCATTGCCATTACCATATAATTGTAAAGGTAACAAAAAGAATAAAGGAACAGTGTAAAGTTTCATAGCATAGGATAGGAATATGGAGAATAATAAAGCAAAACAGAGGGGAGCAGTGAAATAGTCAGAGTGAAAAAATTTGAAAATGATAATATGTCACATGCATAGAGAGACTAAGTGATATTTCAAGGAATATAATAAAATAATTGAAACAGTTTCATCACCAAAACAAACAAGGTTGAGCTACAATCTCTGCCTCCTCTAATATTTGAAGTAGATGTATTTGGAATTTGATGTTATTTTGAAACTTTGTTAGGGCAGGAGTACCCCTTGTACTCCATATTAAGAAAAATATATTACCTTCGGCTGATCAAGGAAAAACAAACTCTGCCGCTCTAATGATTGCAATAAAATTTTTTGCTCCAAAATTGAGATTTCAGCTAAAAACATTCTACCCTCTTTGTTAAAGGGATTGAGGAAAATCAAGATGTCCTGGTAATCAAAATGCCAAGAATGATAATGAAAAGACTTAAAATACCCTTAATGAATCAACATGCAAGGAAGATTCATTAAGGATATTGGAACAATTTCACACATTAAAATTCCAATATTTAATTTTTTAATTACAAAAGAGGAAAAACAATCTCTAATTACCCTCAGAATGCAGAAATACTGACAAGTCTGACATACCCATACAGTTTCAAGACTTCAAGATTCAAGACATAAGTTACTAGAAAAAACAAGCACTAAAAAAAACAAAATCAAAGTGACAAATAAAGAAAAACCAGAAAACATAGGAGATCAACCAAGTCACCTGCTAGTTGATGGACTTAGATCATCCAAATCAAGTAGAATATCCCAAAGTAGCATAACAATAGAGTGCAGTAAATGGCCCTTTAAAGCAACAATAGAAGCTGCAGCAGGTATCAGAGCATCAGCAGCAACGGCCCGCACATCATCATCAGGGTCCTCCAATCCAGCCTTACAAGCAGGGAGAACATGGCCAAGCAAATCAGGAAGCATCTCCTAGAATCGCACCAAAAAAAAAAAAAAAAAAAAAAAGATTAGGAATTATGGATTTTAACTTTCTTTCCATTATCATATTTGCCAGCATACCTTGAACAGTGGAAATCATGGAAGTCAATGAGAAAGCCTAAATTGCTGATATTAAAAAGTAGTAAAAAATAGAAGAAAACAACCCTTACCTGTCGCACAGCAACCAAGTACTTGATACCTAAAAGGCTTCCATGACGAATTTCCCATTCTGGCCTATACTGAACAGAGAGGGAAGACAGGGAATAAAATCACCAAGCCAGAAGAAAGAATATAACCATTGTAGTTATCCCCATTATAATTGACAATAAAAAGTGTGAGCTTGCAAGGCATTTACCTGCATCTGCAGCAAGATATTCAATGTTTCATACACTAATGAGGGCTGCATATACTTAAAAGCAGCACCCAGTGCTTGAGCACAAGTTTCTCGCACAGGAGCAACAACTTGGTCAGACACATAATCTCCAAAACTGCAGCACAACAAACGAAAATTAAGAAAAGGACCTAGTAATACATATGTCATCATTTCTAATTGCTGAAAGAAAAGATCAATTTAAAAGTTATCCACTTCACAATAACACCAATGAGCAAAAAAAATCATACCGGTCTAATGATAGTACACACAAAAAACGTATGGCACAATCTTGAAGAAATTCACAATTTTTAAGCCAAGAATGCCTAGCCAATTTGACTAAGTTGATAAGCTCAAAATTTTCGGGAAGGTTTTGCTGTAAATCCTTTGGCTCTACCATGTCAACAGCTTCTTTAGACTGGTAGACCACCGTGCCATCATTAAAAGATTCAGTATCCATCTTAACAGAACTAAGATCAAGTTGACCATTAACATGGACTTCGGGTAAACAGCTTGCATCATCTTCAACCTTTACATTGAAACCAAAGTCACTAATTTCACCAGAAGGGACCATTTTGTCCATCACAGGGGATGCTACATCTTCAAACTTTGGCCTCTTCAGCTTTGGCTCTGACTCATCCACAGAAACTTGCATATTCAGATCAATTTCTCTCTCTCTCTTGATGATAGTTGCATCATCTATATCTTTAAGTTCAATATGCAGGGAACTGTCTGAGTTCAAGTCAGGCAAGTATACTCCAGCAGAGGCACCATGATGAGTCAAAATTTCTCTCAAAGCCATGACACAACCATGGCGGATTTCCCAGACTGGTAAATATAAGAACTATCAGCTTATCATAGGAAAACCAATATGATCAAAATACTAGAAAATTATAGAATGCTTACCAGGATCAAACATATCAAGTATAAGTTGTTCAACAAAACTACGTAGAGGCCAGCGACCATCTCCATCATGCTCGGAGCTGTCTTCTTCAGCTACGGCATCAAACTGCATAAAAATTTAAGTTGTATTTTAGTGCCTGATACCTCATTTTTTAGGCCAGAAACTAAGACATTAGATAAAAAAGACAAGACAAAAAGGAAAACAAATGTAGACCCCCAAAAGAACAAGTAACAATTAATGTTAATTCTAAATCCTATACAAATTACAATAGGAAAAATATTCTTGTCCCTTTCATTTAAAGACAATGACACCTTTTAGAATAATAACAAGTTATAGGCATGTGCTTGATAAGATTTTCATGTTATGCAGCCACATTAACCCAATTCTGCCCTCTCTCCAGATCCTAGTAAGTGACAAACTATAGGCATGTGTAGTTTATTTGCATTAATAATATAAGAAGTTTGTTTTTGGCCACTGTCAACTTAGGAACTTAATTACATCAATTCTAAAAATTTGGCTTTTCACAATGAAAAAAATTTGAAATACATTTCATTTTTAGTCAGAGTTTAGTGAATCATGGATGCTTCTCCAAAATATAGAATTCACCAGACTATTCAAAGAAAATTCTTTTTTCAATAATCTAAATTCCTCTCTTAAGAATTAAAAAGGTGGAGGGAGAGAATAATGAAAAGATAAATTCCATATACATTCCACAGAGATAAATAAATGCAACTTAAGTAAACCAAGAAAAAATAATATAGCATGTACATAAGGTACAGTAATCTCTGTGGGAACCATAACTTAATACACTGCATGCACATCATCCACTGAACATATTAAGTTAATTGGTCAATAAAAATTTTCTGTAATTAAAATTGTCCTTAAAGACCCTACAGAACAAAAGTTAGCTCTAACATCCATTAGAAGAAAAAAGGTCCAGAATTCCAATTGACAGAATATTTGGTTCATTATATTCATGGATAAAATATTTGATATGATTGCTCACACAAAAAAAAAAAAATGATGAGGGTAAAATGATGTGATTTATTCTAATACCTTACTGGAACTTAATGGATTGGGGCATGATCCCTTTGGAGTTGATGCACTTTGAGCACAAGACACCTCTACATCTCCATCATCAGACCTACCTTTTGCTTGGTCTTTTGAATTTATTTTAGCTTTTCGCTTTAATAGATTCAACTCTCTTGCACTTGGCCTTCGTTTAGAAACATTGGGTACTATTCTTGAAACAAACTGATGGATGTTATGAATTGATGGTTGTGTGTAAAAACTATTGGTTAACCCATTTCCATATGAATGGGATTTCTGCACAATAAGATCTTCATCTCTAATCATATCACTGACATCCATGAAACGCTCACATACATCCAAACCTATTTAAAAAAAAAAAAAAAGAAAAAGAAAAGAAAAGAAGAAGAAGATCATGTCAGGAATCCATATAAAATGAAAGTATAACTCTAATAAAAATATTCAAACCAATACTCAATAGTCTCTCATCAAAGTAACATGCAGGAGATCATTGAAGAAAAAGGACACCTACATGCAAAGCAAATTCTCCATTTCTCAACTATAATATAACTCAATAACTGCTGATTAAAAACTACAAATATATACAACTCAATAAGGAAATGGTGATACACCTGCCATGGACACAGAAACTAGACAAATAATAGAAATGTATGTAAAATATCCAATCAAGTACTAGAATAGTCCTACCCTTCAAAAAACTGAGCTGACTTAACCACTATAATTTTCCATAACAGGAAATGCCCCCACAATTCACCCAAGCCTAACAAAGGACCCAGGGAAAACAACAAAACAGGAAAAGAAGTAAATGAACAAAATCATCCAGAAACAAGATGCCAGCCACTTGGTACAAACTAGAAGTTTTCTAGTTCCCCATAAACAGGCCAGAAAATAGACTAATGAGTTACTCAAAAGCTGTCAGAAAAACAACATCTTTGTTATCATAGGAAGTTGGTTTTTAAATATGTAGCATGCCGGTAGCTTTATACCCTGCTGTAGGATCCAGAATCATCTTCTGAATTTGGTTTTTAAATATACATCAAAACCAAAAAAACATAGATAATAGACATCAGCCAAAGCTCTTCTGAATCACCTTCAATGCAAAACTTTGGTTAGATATCTAAGAAAAAATACCTAAACACCAAAAAGAAGAAAGGAAGGCAGTCATGCTAAAGTCGACCAAATGCAAAGAATGATAATATCGTTCCATCATTTCCCATGAAAAGGGTCAGTCAAAAGTTTATCTGAATAAAACTTGCCTGTAAGACAATCAACTAATTACATAAGCAAGAAGTGGAATTTAGAAGAGACAGAATTCGATCACATTTCAACCATGAGATTAACAGAATACAGCTCTTAAAATATTACAGGAATCCCTTCCAATAAAGAAAGCTCACATCCAGAACCTTGATGCAACCAAATCCAAAAGAATGAACAAAAACAGACAACAGTTTTTCCACATCAAGTTTCTTTACAATGTATTTTGTTTTACAGCAAACCACAGAACCTAAGAGATGATAGGAACTTGGATCTCGGTCTATAGCCTGAGCGAAAGAAAAGCACTACCAGTATAATATAGCACCAGAAAGGAAAGTATAAATTCTCACTTTGACAGCTTACATTATACTTGCATCTTCCTAATCTAGAATAACTTTCTGCCTACTAGGAAGGGCAAAATAAATAAAACAAAATGATTAGAGATGAACAATCAACATTGCCAGTGAGAAACAGAAGGAACCCGGCAACGCAAGCAATTGACAGTTTAGAGAAAAATAAGAACTACCAACCAGTAAGGGGAAAATAAATAAAAGAAAAGAAATCATTGCATTAAAAAAGTTAGTTATACTACCATCCTTAATGCCAAAAGTCTCAAACCAAAAGTTTTCCATCCCCCACCTCCCATATGACAAGGGAGAAAAGGGGAAAACAAAAGGTGCAGCTTCATTATTTTATAGATTACTCATAATTGAACTCAGCAAAAAATGAATAAAATAAATCCTCATAATTGAATAGATACAAAGGTCAAACCATCAACCACAAGCTAGCTGCCTCTAGAAAACAAACTTTGACCAGAAATTTTGACTTTTAACAACATTGTCAGTCCCTCCCCTATTACTGACATCATTTTAGCCTGCATTTTATTTCTACTAGACAAACATATGATATGAACCAAATTTCAAAAAGAAAAAAAAAATCCAGGTATGCAAGTGTAATTAAGCAATAACAATCTATAAGGAAAAATACTAACCTAAACGCCGCCGAAGGTTCTGCTTCTGGTGTGCCAACCTCTCCTTAGAATTCTTAGAGTTATCATTTACAATATCATACTCCTACATAAACAGAATTGACAAGTATGGTTCACACATCACATCTTCCAAACAAGAAATAACATACAAAATACACTACAAAATACAACATGTAAAATCATTAAGGCATACTATAATGTCAGTGACACATTGTATATACATGGTGGCCACAAGGATGCCAGGAAGTAAATGTAATTACCCCTGTTGGGAACCAGGTTAATGGATTAGCTTGCCATCATCCTAAAACATCAGTGGCATGGAGAAAAAGAATGATCCGAAAATGAAGTACAGAAACCATAAATTGTATCAGTAATAACAAATACTTGCCAATGCACACAAATTTATAAAGATAAAGACTTCCATTTTTTTTCTTGGCTAACAAAGGTAAAAGAATTCTATAAACAAGCTATAAAGATTTCAGTATATTTGCATATAATGCATATCTAAGAAAATATATCAAGCAAACCATGCATTCCTCAGTCCATAAACTCATCTGACTTTCACTAAACACTAACTTCTATAAATCATCAAATAGTTAAAACAGCACAAAATACTCACAGGAAAGTGAAAAATATAGAGTCTTACTAGGAAGAATGTGTCTATAATCTTGCTAGACTATGGTGAAGGCTAATCATCTTATCCATGTGACATGTCTAAGATGTTTAATAGCATGCAGACACCAGAAGTCAAACTGTTCCATCCAATACTATCTAAACCATTAATTACAGTCTTCTGAAAAAAATATAATATCTCCTTGAAGAATATGTCAGAGGAAAGATAAACTTGGACTTGATAGCCAAGGTATGAAAAGGTAGAGAAAATAAGAAAAATAGCTAATAGAGAGGTAAAGAAGTCACAGACTCAAAACTATAAACATAGTCAGAAAAAAGTAAAGGGAGATTACATAAGAACTTGTTCAACAACTAGGTACAACTTAAAAGATATGGCAGAGAAGAAAAAGTGGCAACAACGATAAGCACAACAAGATGACACAAAGGATATTGTAACAAGCAATACACAAAGGATGGGTGGGCACAAAAAAGAAAAGCATAGTTGGAAAAAGAAAATGAGAAAGGTGCAAATGAGATTCCAAAACTTGGCTCACTAGAACAACCTTTAAGAAAGAACAAGACACATACACAATTTATTAAAGATAGAAGTTAAGAAAGATAGTTTTCAGGCATAAGATAAAACATAGTTATATGCAATTGGAAATGTTGAAGTTTTTCCAAGTAAAATAGATATCAAAATAAACTAGACTACCTAATGGATTGGATCATTATCAAATCAAACATTTTTACCTGTCCACCGGAGGCCAACAAAGCACCAAACTCCAACACCTTGTTGATATCAAAGCTGTTATAAAAGTTTGAAAAAAGAATAAATTTCATTAGTAAAAAGGCATAGATGTTTCAATTTATCCATGAAAACCAAACTCACCTACTTTTATAACTCTACAATGATTGTTGATCATAAGAAAATTTGAATGAAAAGGGATAAAGAAAATCATACACTACCTTCTAAATGAAACACTTGATGCAATTTTAGAATGCAAGTCAGGTGATGCCACCAAGTCTTCAACAGTACGAGGTACCCCGGCTTCTGACAACTTTTCCCCAAGAAAAGCCAACAATTCGGCCAATGAAGAATGTTTAATATTCTGAGCAATAGCTCCAATGGCATGTGCAGCGGCAACCCTGGTATCCCAGCTTTTACTACGAAGATATTGGGAAACCTAATTTTAAAAAAACCAATAGAATTTAGATGGTGGATGGAATATAAAACCAAAATTGGGGTTATGCCGACAAATTGATTCCATACAAGGAGCAAATTTTAATAGGAAAGGAACTGACTAACTACAACAGAGAGAAAAGGATATCGCTGAAGGCAACATATCAGGCAACTAGCATTCAATCAATCTAGTCTAGACTGCAATTAATTGGTGAGATAAATAAAGAAAATAAAGAACTAAAAATCTCAAATTGAACATAGTTCAAGAGCATACTACCCCATTCTAGCAAACATGAGCAAGCAAGCAGCAAAGGAATGAAGAAAACAACTCATCCAAATAAACTTCATAAGAGAATAATCCCAACTTAAAACATTTGATTTAAACTGTTCTCCTAAAGCCTCTAACTTCTAACATAATGGGCACAATAAAAGGCACACAGCTATTCACATAAACTGGTAACTTAGGCTTATTTATCAGCATAACAATGCAAATTCTTATCAGTTTTTCGATCCTATCAACTGAACACTGAAAATAACTAACAACAATATTGGTACAGGGTAATTAAAACAGCACTTCCCAATATCAACAGTTTCAGAAGGGATAAATCCCAAATTCACTACGCCGTTAAAAGACTGATAAGGCAAACACACTTAGCCCACACACAAAAACAGAGTCGATTGAACGCTTGAGCTATCATACAGACAAACACCTGAACTACCATACACAATAAGATATATAGATAACTGTCAGCAAATGCAGAGGAAAAAGGTTAAAAATTGCACCTTTCTCAAGAGAGAATTCAAATCGTGGGGATGGGATTTTGCGATATCCCCAATCTGCCGCGCAGCAGTAAATCTGGTTGCTTGTGTTGAACCAGCTTTAGAGAGAAATGGTTAAAGGAAAAAATAAACAGAAGAAAATCTCAATTCACATTCAGATCCCGAAACAGGAAACAATTAGGACGAATAAAATGAAGAATTGCATGAGAAAAGAATATACAATAGAATGAAAAATTGCTTGAAAAGGATACTGTCCAACAAAGTAAGCAAACGATTGAGACGCGACGATTGTTGCTGAGCCATAGCCGATACGTGTAAGGTTTATCACTGATTTGGCATCTTCTAGCATTCAAATCAATTCAGTTCTTGTTTTGATTTGAAGGAAAAACAGCCAGGAGAGTGAATTTCGATATCGTTTTTCTTCCAGGAAACGAGTAAAATGGGCAAAAATTGCGTTTTCCAGTGACGGTGCTCGGAGATTCGTCGAGGAGTGTGAAGAGAAGAGGGACAGTGAGGGACACAGCTAGGGTTACCGGCAAAACGACGGTGGCATTAGGCGTTTAAATGAGGAGGAGAAGGGAGGACGACGATGCTTATTCTGTTGCTTCGAAGAAGAAAAACCCTCGTTTATCTGAAGAAGTAAATTTCCGTAAATAAGATTTTAACGAAACATACTGTATTTATAGAGAAAAAATAAATTTTGTAAACTGATAAAAGAGAACTTTTTTAACATTTAATGAAAAAATTTATCATTATTTTTGGTACTAAAGCTAGGTATTTGAAACTAAAGCTAGGTATTTGAAACTTACATTTCCCCCACTAATCAAAAATCGAGATAGACTTAACCTCAACCTCTTATTTGGTTAATTCCTTCCGCTCAATTTGTATGATTGCAACTTTTTTTTTAATTTTAAAAATTAAATATTTAAATTTAAAAACATTAATTAAAAATGAAAAATAGTAATTTAAATATTTATGTCCATTTAATAATTTTTTAATAAAATTATATTCTTAATCAAAAGATTTTAAAATGTAATAAACCTAAATGAATCAATAAGTAAAGAGAAAGAGAAAAAAGATTAATTTTAAGTATTTTAATAATTTTATAACGAGATTAAAATGTATTAATTTTTACTTTTATCTTATTTTTATATATTTAATATTATATTGAGAAAATAGAACGTATTAGTTTTGACTAAAAAAATTAAGAACTTAACTAATATTAAGAAATTAAAATTTTAATTTAGAATTTAAAAATTTATTATATTAAATATTAATATTTTGATTTAAAAATTAATTATATATTTTAATATAATCAGTTTTTAAATTTAGATATTAATATTTAATAAGGTAATTTTTAAATTTTAAATTAAATTTTAATTAAATGAAATGATATTATTTAAGATTTAAATTTTAATTTTTTTAGAGTGGGACTAATATGTACTTTTTTCTTATATTTAAATTAAATTTAATAAATTTTAATTTTTATAATAGTTTTCATTTCTAAATATAGTAATACTTGTTAAAATATAAAAATTAAAAACCAAAACTCAAACAAAATCAATTCTAAAGAAACTTAAACCTCTGTTTAGTGTAACTTTGTTTTGGATTTTTAGTTTTTATTTTTTACAAATTTTGTAATTATTATTATATTTAAAAATCAAATTTTTTTATAAAAATTTAAATTTATTGAATTTAATCTAAATATAGTACTAATTATTAAATATATAAAAAAGTAAAAAAATAAAAATTCAAAACCATAATTATATTAAATGGAACTTAAATTAATCATTATTTGTTTTCAAAATCTCTCTTTAAAAAATTAGAAAAATCAAGATCAATTAAGATATAGATTTATATATAAAATAAGGGTTTTAATCAAACAAATATGTGTTTTTTAATTTATATTGTATAATAAAAATAAATTTATATTATAAATTTATTAAAATACCCTTAATAAATTTTTTTCTCATATTACTTTATTAAGGGTACTCAATAATTTTAGTTTGCATGTATATTCTAGACTAAAAGATACGAATCATTTTATTATCAAAGAAATATATAAGAAAAGATACAGGTTAAAAAACCATAATAGTCCTTTGTTAAAAAACAATAATAGTCCTTTTTTTTCAATTTTTGTTCATTCTCAACCGTATATATCTATATTGTTCATGGTGGTCCATATAATGTTGTGAAGGATACTATTGGGTCCTACAAAAAAAACCATGCTATTGTGATCCTTATACTAACGTCCTTGCTTGCAAGATACTAATGTCTCTTTTACACTGTTAAACTTAGATATTTTATTTTAAGAATAATAATTTTTATTCAAATTAGCTTGTAAGTTTGTATATATAACTCATATAAAACCTAAAAAAATATACTTACTATTTTTTTTCTATTCTTTCGTTAGTCCTCAATCTCCCTCCAAGGTACATAACCTCAATGGATCAAGTTGTAGCTTTGTTTTTGTGATTTATGGGCTTAAAGTTTCGTGGAACTAATCAAAGCTCCTTTTTTGTCTTAAGAATATCATGGACTTTGAATATTATATGTTAATGAATCTTCTAACTAGTCAAAACCATATCTCTATCTTTTTTATTCTCTAAAATCAATGCTAACAATGAAGAATTTGATTTCATGGACAATAAAGATAATGAACAATACATGGATATTCAAAAGAGGAAGAGAATGAGGAAGCTAATAAAAGAAAAGATCGCTGAAGTCCCTTGAGTTAAAAAAATTGTATGGGGATGACTATAGGAGAAATGATTAGGCAACTCAATTTACGTTTTTTTTTTTCTTTTTTAATATAGTTTGTGTTTAAATTATTTTATTCTGTATTTTTTTATGGTGAATGGATCTTTTAGTGTATCAAGGTGCATCACTTACCTTGAAAGAATTAAATCCAAGTATCAATAACTATTTTTGAAAGTCAACATGAGTAACTTACATCAATTACAAACAATATAAATCCAAACATAACAAATACTTAAGCCTTTAAAACCAACTGTCAACCTCCTACACCCAAACCAGTAGAATCAAATTAGAAGGTTCATAAATTGTTTAGGTACATTAGTGTGAATTAAATATTAATATTCTTAATAAATAAAAAATTAAATGTGTAATATATTGTTATCAATATGTTACTATTTATATAGAGGTATTAAATAAGTTGAGATATCTTTTTAATTGAGGAGTACCTAATGCCTTTACTATCCTAATGTGTTAGTTTAATATAATTGTAGCATTATCAATTTAAAAATACTTGTGTAGTCATAATAAGGAGTGGTATCTATTTATCCTCTATTTGCATTTAGTTTTAGAAGTATATTTTCTTCAATAGTCTCTTAATTTAGTTTTTATAACTATTTTTAGCTTAATTCAATAAATCATCTATTAATTATTGAACGTTTTTTCATTTTAATTTAAAGTATTTATTTTCTTCCAAAATCATTTATTAACTTTCAAATTTGTTTTAACTTCATTTAGTATAACACAATTTTGTTAATTAAACTAATAAAATTTTATGTTTTTTATTATGTGACACCACATAACTTGCCATATAAGCTGTTACATGCCCTAAAAATTGGAGAAAAAATTTTCATTATTTTTTAGGGTTAAATCTTGATATAAAAAATTGCTTTATATAATGAAAAATTTTGAAACATGTTGCTTTATACGTTAAAAATTTTTTAAACAAATTTGCCTCCCTTTTCAGGCTACACGGTAGCTTACATAGCTTATATGGCACCACATAATTAAAGATGTGGAATTCTACTACCAAAACTAACAATGTTGTGTTGGATTGGACTAAATTGAAATAATTATGAAAGTTAATAGATAATTTTAGAAAAAAGTAAAGATTCTAAACTAAAATGAAGAAAGATCAATAGTCAATAGACCATTTTTAAATTAAGTTATTGTTTCTCATGTTTGGTTTTGATGACTTTACTGTTATAATTTTTTTATTATCAACATGATGATTTTATTATAATTTGCAATGAAGATTTTATTTTTTTAAAAAAATAATAGCATCACATTTCATTGATAATTATTATAGGATGTAATTTCAAAAAAAAATACACTTAAACAATTTTTTTTTTAATAATTGGATTGTTTGGATAGTAATAATTCTTGCACTCTTCGCGATTTCATCTTTTTTACTTGATGAAAGATGAGTTGAATCCAAATCTTAAATTCTTGATATATTAATTCACTTGTGAGTGACTTCAAATGTTAGAGAATTTCTTAATTACTCATTTAAGTCATTCTAAAGATTTAGAAAATAATATTAACAAAATTTTCAATACCTACAGTATTAACGAATGACACATCACTATTAAAATTATATTTTGTATGTATTCTTGTTAAGTTGATTACTTTAATATTCCATCAAAACTTTTAATTTAGGAGAGATTGGGGGCTAATAAAGGAAGAATGAAGGAAAAAAATGGGGGAAAATATTTATTTAAATAGTGTGACTTTAATAAAAAATAAAACCAGAATTAAATATTGTTTAATGTAGCAAGCTGTATTTGGGGTGATGTGGCTTGAAATGAATCATGGCAGACTAAGTTCATTGATATATAATATAGCAAGGGAAACAAGTCACAATTGACAGCATCCGCATCCAAATCCAAATCCCACTAAAATCCTAAATTAGCAATATTCTATATTTGCAAGAACAAACATAACAACTTAGAGCAAAACTCTTAGGGATTTATTTAATCTAATAGTATTCAATACTATATAAATAGTTTAAGAAAGCCCCCTAACCTTAAATTACATTTATGCGTCATTGTTAAACATAAGCCACCTTAATGTCTCTTATTTTTCGGTTCACTTAATAATAGAAAATGGAGAGTACTAGGGTTCGAGGGAGTTGCGCAGCTACCAGGGAAGATGGCTTTTCCAGAGGACGGCAAGGGCACCAGCAACGGTTTGTAGGATTTGGATATCGTTTTTTGGGGCAGATGAAGATATTCTTTTTTTATAATTTTCCTGAGGAATCTCAGGAAGCAGATTTATGGAGGGCTTTCTAGAGTTATAGGCGTGTAGTTGATGTCTATGTGCCGGGGAAAAAGGATAAATTGGCTTTGTCCTTATGATGGGAGTGTAAGATGTCTTCCAAGTGAAAAGCGTTTGAATCAGATTTGGATAGGTTTGTATAAGTTAATAGTAAGGGTTGCAGAAGATAGAGTGCAGCGGTTTTCTGGATATCAGAGGAAATAAGAGGAAATCAGGTGCAGAGGGTGGGAAGAAAATGGATAACAGAATGCATAGATTTGTTCAATTGGATAAGTTGTATACACAAGTTGTTGCAGGGAATTATCCAGAGGTTAAAAGGGTTTCAGAAGGCAGATAGCAGGGTAAAACTAATGATAATGGGAAGAAGATACAGCAACCTGGGTTGAATCAAGCTGTTAATGAAGAGGTTGGTTCCTGTGCTAAACAAGAAGTTATGGAAAAGGATCAACATGGGGTGGAGATTATTGAGTTTTCTCCAAAGAAGGAAGAATGTCAATGGCTTGAGGGGAGTAAGGTTGCTATGGTAAGATCGTTAGCGTTGGTTACAGATATTCAAGAAAGAATGGATGTGGATGGAAGACTAATAATTTTATCACCATTAGGAGGCAGAAGGGTGTTGTTAATGGAAAGGTTTGTAGGATATTTGGATGAATATATGAAGCAAAACAAGGAGTTGTTTGACACATGGTTTGAGTTCATTCTTCCATGGGAAGTGGCACCTCAACTAAATGGGAGATTAGCATGGATAAGGATTTCTAGAGTTCTGTTGAATGCTTGGTGCGATGGTTGTTTTGAGAAAATTGCAGCTTCAATAAGGGATGTGTTAGTAATTCATGAGGATACGAAGAAGAAAACAATCTTGTGTGATGGAAGAGGTATGATCCTTTGTTCTCAAGCATGTAAGATATCCAAAAATGTATTGCTGAAAGTGGAAGAGAAGCTGTACGAGATTACAGTGACAGAGGAAGAATGGAGATTAGATCCAGATTGGTGGTTGTCGATGGAGGATCGGCACAGTCCGTCGAACACTGAATCGGAATATTCTTCATCATAGAATTGCGATGAGGATCTAGAATTGATTAACACCGAGATCAATGGCGAGGAAGTCGACAGCATTGATGAGGCGTTGTTAATGGATGTGAGAAATTTGAATACATAGGTTATAAATGGTGATGGTGGTTACGAGATTAATTGCCAAAGGGGTGTTGCAAGGGGTTGGGATATTGGGCCTAAAAGTTTGTTGGGCCCAACAAGTGTGTTGGGCTTGGGGTTGATGCTGGGTTGGAAAAAAATGGCCAACATGATTGGGTTAGTGGTAATAAGGGGAATGAGGCCAACGGTAGTAATGCAGAGGAGACTCATTCAAATCAGGAAATGGGAATCAGGGAAGTGCAGAGCAAGAGGTGGAGGAACTTAGAAGAGTGCTACCTACAGAGCTTGGTGAAAACCTCGACAGAGAAGACATTATGGGTAACAGGGCAAACAAATCAACACCAAGGACATAGAAAGATGGTCCAACAAATTGTAGAGAAAAATTTGAAATGGGTCGATAGTCTGTCACTTTCAGATGGGTGCATTGAGCATCGCAATTAGGTAATTAGAAGGGATTTGAGTTTATTTGAGGTTAGGAGGATGATTAGTGTGAGAAAGAGGTTAGGGATTAACTTTCAAGATAATGAAGAGAAGGTTGAATCGAGGCTGTTGGCAATTGAGGGACGAATTGAGGTGCAGGGGAGGTGATTTAAAAGGGGTTTACGAGTAGAGGGGAGTGATTTGGGGTGCGAGTTTATTTTTTCTGATGAAATTTTTGTCCTTTAATGTGTGAGGCTTAGGAGGGTTATTGAAGAAGAAGGAGGTGGGTAAATTGGTAAAGGAACACAAGCCGAATTTTATGTTTTGGTAGGAGACTAAGTTAGAGGATGGCTAGTGGTTTATGTTGATTGTTGTGGGGTTCAAATGAGTTTGATTGGGTGATGAAGGATTCGAGAGGAGCATCTGGAGGATTGTTGTGTGTCTGGAATATAAGTTGTAGTTTGTAAAATTAGGAGAATTTCAGGGTGATGGATTTTTGGTTGTAACAGCAGAATGGGGATTGATGAAAGTGAAGTGCCACTTAGTAAATGTGTATGCTCCTCAAGAAAGACAGCAAAAATTATAGTTATGGGATAAACTAAAGTAGATGATTGTGGAAGAGGGGGGTTATTGGCTGGTTGCGGGTGATTTTAATGCTGTCAAGAGTCTTGAAGAAAAAAGGGGAAAGACAGGAGAGAAAGTTGAGATGGGAGAATTCAATGATTTTATCGAGACAATGGGTTTGGTTAAACTTTAAATAGTGAACTGGCATTTTACATGGTACAAAATAGATGGGACATCCATGAGCAGATTGGATAGATTTTTTATGTCTACGAAGATGTGTAATATGAGTGGGGAGTAGGTACAACAAGGGTTGAAATGAACTATTTCAGATCATTGTCCTATTATCTTGAAATCTCAGATAGTAGATTGGGGTCCCAAGCCATTTAGAGTTCTGGATGTTTGGTAGCAGCATCCAGATTTCAAGAAGGCAATTGAGGAAAAATGGGCAAGCTTGAAGGTGGAGGGTTTTGCAGGTTTTAAATGTAAATATAAGCTAAAAATGCTTAAAGAGTTTTTAAAAGGTTGGAATAATGAAGTGTTTGGGGATTTGGAAATGCAGTTTGCAAAAGCTGAAAAAAAGGTTGAGGATGTTGATTTGAAGAATGAAGAGTTTGTATTAGAGGGATTTGAGATGGCACAGCGACAAGAAGGTTTCCAGGAGTTGTAGGAAATTATAAGGAAAAGGGAAGCGATTTGGAGGCAAAAGGTTAGGAGTAATTGGGTGAAATTGGGTGATGCTAATATAGATTATTTTCATAAAGTTGCAAATGGTAGACGGGCCCACAATGGTATTACAGGTTTGGTTTGTTATGGTAGGTGGGTAGAGGAACCATAATTGGTTAGGAAATAGGTGGTAAAATATTTCAAGGAAATGTTTCAAGGAGATTTATGGAATAAACCTAAGCCGGATGGTGTTATTTTTAGACAAATTTCTAAGGACCAGCAAGAGTGGTTAGAAAGGCCATTCTCAGTAGAGGAGATTAAAGAAGGGTTGAATAGCTGTGAAGGGAATAAAGCACTAGGGCCAGATGGGTTCAATTTTAACTTTATCAAATTGATCTGGAGCGGTATGAAGGAGGATTTTGTCAGCTTCTTTGAGGAGTTCTATCAACGTGGCAGGTTGGTAAGAGGATTAAATTCCTCTTTTTTAACATTAATTTCTAAGAAGCTTAATTCGATAGAGTTGAAAGATTATAGACCTATTACTTTGATTGGATGTGTTTATAAATTGTTAGCAAAGGTGTTAGCTAACAAGCTGACGAATGTCATGTCCAAGATTATTACTGAGTCTCAATCTGCTTTTGTGGGGGACGCCCATTGGTTGATACTGTTTTAATTTTGAATGAAGTGGTGGATGAAGCTAAAAAGCAAAAGCAACAGGCTTTTATTTTCAAGGCAGATTTTGAAAAAGCATATGATTGTGGTGATTGGTCATTTTTGGATTGGATGATGGATAGGTTTGGCTTCGGGATTAAATGGAGAGGGTGGATTAAGGAGTGTTTTGTCACAACAAGGGTCTCGGTTCTTGTTAATGGAAGCCTAACGAAGGAGTTTGA
>BPVZ01000224.1:64040-93753 GCA_020521535.1 Rubroshorea leprosula | reverse complement strand
TCTTTTCTTTTTTTAATGGTTGGAGAAGGATTGTGTGGGTTAGTTAAGAAAGCAAAGATGGAAGGGTTGTTGCATGGTATTGAGGTTGGAAAAGAAGGGTTGGCTATTTCTTTGCTTCAATTCACAGATGACACAGTTATATTAAGGAGGGCGGATGGTCAAAATGTGTTTATGGTAAAAACTATTTTGCGTTGGTTCGAGTTGATGTCCAGGTTGCAAATAAATTTTCACAAAAGCAATGTTTATAGGTTAAATGTGTCAGAGAGGTTGTTAAAAGGGGTAGCTAGTGCTTTGAATTGTGGAGTGGGGGAATTCCCATTTATCTATGTACAATTGCTTGTTGGCGGGAAACCAAGGAGTAAAAAGATGTGAGAGACGGTTGTGAAGAAATTTCGTGCCAAAGTTGCCATCTGGAAGTCAGCTATCCTTTCCTTTGGAGGCCACCTAACTCTACTTAATTCAATACTTTTTGCTCAACCCACTTTGTACATGTCTTTATTTTTAATGTCAAAAATATTGATTTCTGAGTTGGTTTCTATTCAAAGGAATTTTTTATGGGGTGGGCTTGAGTTAAAAAGGAAGATTTGGGTTAAGTGGGACGATATTTGCTGTAGTAAGGTGAAAGGAGGTTTAAGGGTGCCGGATTTAAAAAGGAGAAACTGGGCATTATTAGGAAAGTGGTGGTTTAGATTGGGTGGTGGTTTAGATTGGGTGATGGTGTGGAGAGTTTATGGAAACAGGTGTTGAAGGATAAATATTATAGGGGTAAGGAGGTGGTTGATATCACTACAGTGGACTATGGGTAGTTGTCAAAGATTTGGGGTGATATTATTCGTTTAGGAGGGATTTCGGAGAGGTTACGAAGGATGTTGGTGAGAGGGTTCAGATGAGAGAAGGGTAATGGACGAAGGATGGGTTTTTGGAGAGATATTTGGGTAGAGATAAATCTTTACGTGATTTATATCTCAGATTATATGCATTGAGTATGATTCAGGAGGGTATGGTTAGTGAGATGGGGGGTTGGGAAGAGGGTAGGTAGTGCTGGAGTATAGCATGGAGAAGGGAGAGATTGGGTAGAGAGAGGGATAAAGAGGTGTTGTTAAGAGAATTGCTGGGAAATGTTCGAATAAAGGCTGATGGGAATGATTGTTGGAGGTGGGTGCATGCTCTTGAAGGTAATTACATAGCGGAGAAAGCTTATAAGTTCTTAGCTCCTTTGGAGTGTGTTTTGCAGGGCCAAAGTTATAGAGTGGTTTGGTGCAATTTAATGCCATCTAAGGTATCTTTTTTTGGTTGGCGCTTATGTCTTGACAGGCTTCCAACAAAAGGGAACCTATATAATAGAGGGGTTGTTATGTAAGAAGGGAGTTTAATGTGTAGTTTATGCAATGAGGTGGTTGAGGACGTCACTCATTTATTTTGTACATGTAAGGAAGTTTGGCTAATTTGGGCAAATGTGCTACATTGGTGGGGGGTGGAATCTGTGTTGCCTAGTTCAATAGGAGGTATAGCAGAATTTTTCTCATCTAGCTTTGGTAAGCTAGTTGGGAAGGAAATGGGTGCTTGTATATTTCTAATTGTTTCTTGGTATTTGTAGTATTGGACAAATGCTTTGGTGTTTCAAAATAATGAGGGTTTTAAGGAGAAATTATTGGATATGGTTAAAATAAAGTCTTTTTCTTGGATTAAAACTAAGGCTACTGGGTCTATGTTTTCTTTTTATGAATGGATGGTTGACCTGATTGCTTGTGCATTGGCGATGAGAAGGCATAAAAAGGAATTGAAGATGTATTTGAAACAGAAATACGGCAAAGGTGATCGGCAGTGGGGCTTGGTTGGTTTTTGCTGGTATGTTTTGGTCATAAATATTGATCTTGGTGCTAGGTTTATTTTGTGATGACCTAGCTTTTTTTTTTTTTTTTGTAACGGGTTAGAGTACCCTTTGTACTCCTATTAATAAAGTATTTTAATTTACTGATAAAAAAAAAAAGCCACCTTATGAGGTCAAACTTCACGAACAACCTTTATGAACCAAACCAGTTGAGGCAATTCAAAGTTTAAACCCAAAAGTAGGAATTAAACAATCAAAGCTCACTCCATTAAAGTAATTCTTTCCTTTTGGGAAACAAATTAACATTAACACTATGAATCCCTAAACTTTTCTACATTCACTCTTCAAAAATTCACTAAGCAACACATCATCTTTAAAAATCTTGTTGGAAATTTAACCTTTGCTAAGAATTTCAAAGCCATAACCACAATCTCCTGACTCCTAAACACCACTATCCCCATAAAAACTAGAACTGTCACAACAATAGAACTGTCACAACAAATCTTCCCTTAAAAAAGCAAGCTAAGTACTAACAAAAGAGCACCCAACCCCCACCCCCACCCCATACCATGTTATTACTGCATCCCAAGCTTTAGAGCCAACAAAACTCCTTCCCACTAATTCCAACTCCTCCAACATTAAACCACCAACCTCCCATGCCACTATCGCTAATCGAGAGCCCACCACCACCCTTAGCTCCTCATCCCACCAACAACCCTAGGCTCATTCAAAGCCTTCATAAAAAAACACCACATTTCTACTAGATTACCCAACAATAGCATGCCAAGTAAGGGATGAAAGAGACCACTCCCGAGCAAGAAAAAAACTTTGGTTAAGAAAAATGATTAAAAGGGAAAGAAAATCCACTATTGATAACCAAAAGCCACTCCAGTGGAGAAAGAAAGAGAAAGAGATAGAAAACATTAGGTTTAACTGTGTAAAAGATTAATTAATTACTAAAATGACAGTGTCTCTTTTTTCTTCCCTTTATTTCACTTTTTCCTTTCTTTCTCACCTATGTAGTTGAGCAAATCAGGACTAAAGGACCATGACGGGGACACACGCCAGTTCAACACCTAGTGGGTTACACCTTATATAATATGTTTTATTTGTCGATTAGGAATAAGACTGAAACACTCCAGCGCTCAGCTATTCTCGTAAAAATGGTCTATTCTCGTTACCAAACAGGTTGGAATCATGTGTCTTCTCATAGAAGAGAGGGAAGAGCATCAAACCTTCTAGTCCTCTCCTTCTGTTCCTCTCCCTTCACATATTGCAAGTGTTTGATTCTTTGGATGTAAATGCCTTGATCGAAGATAGGGAGAAGCAGATGTGGTTGATTGTGGTCATCGGCTTCGAATCCTTATAGGTAAGCAAGTATGGGATGCAGGGCTAGTCAGTTGAGGAGTATGTGAAGAAATTCTAGGTTTAATTTTTGTATTCTTTTCTCTCGTTTTGATTTTGGATCTCAACTTGCATGGACTTAGCTTACGAGTTATTATTTCAAAGTTTTGAATCAATGAATTTGAGCTTTGGTTGATTAGAGTTTATGATTAAAAAGTTTTTAATTTTAGATATTGGATTTAGGGTGATTATAATGTGATGCGGAAGAGGAATGCAATGTCATTGAAGAGTGGAATTGTGATTGGTCATCATTTTGTAGAAAAGAGGTTGAGGTAGACATGGCAGGTGCGTTTTCGATTTTTGTTATTCATTTTACACACCCAATTTAGGCCAATTATAGTTGAAAATTTGATGTAGATAGTGATTATGAGTTAATTGATTGATGATATAAAAACTTCAAAAAAGATGATACACAATTCTTGTTGAGTTTATAAATTTAAATCTTGAGAAATAGTGAAAGTTTATTTCAGTAGATTTTGTGTTATTTATGTCTTGCAAGTGTAGAACATAGTTTCAGTAGAAATAGGTTACAAGTTAATTAAAGGTTATGTGGAGGTCTTGGTAAATGGATGGTCATGGTAAATGGAAGTTTACTTCTTGCATTGAAAATATAACTCCTCATAATTATGTTTATTTTTGCCATCAAACTCCCCCTAAAATGTCAATAATTTTTAATGGAATCACAGTATTACAGAAATAGATAATTAGTTTGTTGATGTTAAGAATTCAAAAGGTTGTTATGCACTTTTTCTACATTGTCCTTGCTTGTTTTGGACTTGGAACATGCCTACAAATTGTAATGTTATTTAATGAAAAGTGTGTTTGATGATTGAGTACTGACTTTTTTTTGTTTATTGCAATGTCACTTTTTTCATTTTAGCAATATTGGAAACTGGAAGCTTTCAAGCTCCTTTTGAAGAAGCTTTAATTTTGAAGGTATGGACAATTTTCCACAATGCCTTTAAATTTAGGTTCATTAGTGTCTAGTTTAACTCTTAACAATCTTTACCTTTGTTTAGTGAGCTTGGTTTTGTCCTAACTCATTTTGGCATCTTGCTCTGTTGAATTTGGGGTTTCCTACTTCTTTTCATAGTTTGAGAATAGTTTTGTGTATGTTACATACTTTATACAAGAAATTTTTGCAGAATAAGTCACTAGAGGTTGAGCCATATTTAAATGGGCGTTGTATATATTTTGTCGGTGAGTTTCCCTTGTCTCAATTGTTGTATTTTGGAATCAAGTGATTTAGTTAATTACTTTGATAGCTAAGTGTTGCACCAAATACGCACTACTTTTAGGCAAGTGAACCTAATCGATTATGTAGTATAAGATGAATAAGATATCGTTCCCTCGAGGACTATCCTACGCTACCAAGACACTATTAATCTAACCTAAGTTGAATTAACCAATTAATGAGGAAAACTAAACTATTTAAAAGAAAACTAAGTAAACTACGGAAATTAAACTAAAGAATTTTCTAAATTAAAGAAACTATGAATGAGAAGGAACTAGCGTTTGGATTTCATTTAATTCTGAATTATGCAACTTTTTCATTAATTTAATTCAAATTCAAATAATAGTGTTATCCCATGAGATGGCGGATTTCCCTAAATTAATTAACTAGCTTTCTCAAGTCAAATTAATCATTCACTTGTTTGTTAAATTAATCATATCTCTATGTAATTTTAAACAAACTAATGAGCATTAAATTATATGGAAACCTCTAGCTTAAGAAGGGGGAGCTACTAACTCTCTTCTCTTCCTCCACTACCATATGTGAGCTAATTACCTTTCAATCTCATAGTCTAGCACATGGTTTATATTATTATTGGTTTAATCTACGCAATTCTTTCTCAAGTTCATGCATAAATCATTAAATCAATTGAAAGGTGATCAAGCTCTTGAGTTAAAGATCAGCAAAATCCGTCCCAATGGAGAACTACTGTTGCTGTCCAACCAAAGTTTGGAGGAGAAGAGAACAGAGGCTGGGTGCTGCGTTTGGGTCTTGGTCCTCTACAGAATTTTCGAGTAGCAACCCCAAAAAAAAAAAAAAAAATGCACAGCTTTCTTTTGCAGATCCAGCGGCTATATTGTTCCTTCCGTGCAGAGCAGATTCGGGGCTTCCTTCCAATTAGGCTGGGTGGCTGCTTTTCCTCCAATGTGAAGAGCAATCTTGCGCGGCTGTGTCGTTCCCTCAATTCTACCAAGTAGCATATATATATATATATATTAAGAAATTAGAAACCTTTATTTCTTTTAACCCTAGTAGACATGGGTTATGGGCTTTATTTTGGGTCTGGACTGCAGTTGGCCCACACCTAGAAAACACAGCCCGATTCTCTTTATTTCTGCACTCTGTCCATTGTCAAAACCGTCCACTTCAACTTAAATTCTGTATTGATACAGAAGGAACTGGGTTGAGCTCATAAACATCAATTGTAGCTCTGCTTCTTAGCTTTCCAACGCCTGAAGAATCAACTCAATCCGATACCTAGAGAAAAAGATATGGTTAAATTACTACAGCATGTGCAAATTGTCACTTATTGCAAAATTAATTTATATCTTAATTTCCACCTACAAATAATGAATTTAATATAAACAAAGGTGAAACTAAGTTACAAAGGACCCATAAAATTTAAGTCTAGGCTCAAAAAGGATAGATAAATGCATATAAAAATTAAACTCATCACTAAGATTTCTAAATGTGAATTCGCAAGAATGATGGGATCTAGAAAGACAATAGTGGGGAGGATTCTGTCTCAAGTACTTCATCATTCATTTTGTGACAAGTGTGTGCTATTACCACTAGTGGTTCAAGCTCATTGAGTTAAAACATTCATTCTCAATGCTAGTTGAAAATAAAGGAAAAGGTTAAATGCACTAGAGAGGAAGCACATTGTAGATTTAATTTCATTATCATTAGTTGACTTTATTGTTTGTAAACATTTTCCTAGTCATGTGGTATGATCTTGGACCATGTACTGTATAATTATACACCTTGGCCTTTTCACAATATGGAGATTTGGTCTATTTTCAGCATGTAGGAATTTTAGTTGAAGCTTTACTTGTAGAAATTTGTTTGAATTGCTTGATATATTCCTTTTTACATGTAGTATAATTTCTAGCTAATATTTGACATGTAGTATTTTCAGTGACTCAGTGGTGGAGGAGGATACCAATGGAACTTTTGTTGCTAAGATCTTTACGCTCTATGGAGAGGGTTTCATCAGAGATAAGGAGGCTAGTTAATTTTAAAATTCTCTATGACACAATTTTGGTTTTGTTGATAATGTGGTACTTTACAAGGTGTGATGTCCAAAAAATGGAACTAGTAATTATATCAACAATTGTCTGTCTAGTTATATGTGCCATTGAAGCCAAAAAAAAAAAAGGAAAAAAAAAAAGAAGACAAAGAGAGTGAAAGGTTATTTGTGGGAGATCATATGAGCTAGTGTTTGACTTGCCAAAGTTGTGTCATATACTACATTATTTTGTTGATGTTGATTCAGTCATTTTTATTAAGAAGTTGGTGTAGTAACTGTAAACATCTCTGTTTTGCATTGAAGTAGAGATCATTTTTGTACAAAGAATGAAAAGCATTTGAAATATATTGAAATGCACATCTTTTTCATGTAGATGGTCAAAGAACATTATTTTAAATTAGTAGACTAAATCATAATACATGCTTCTCATGACAGTGCAACCTATTTAAGATCATTATATTAACACAAGACATTTAGCATACATAGTAAACTAATAATGTTATTGGACTTGGTAAGCTTGTAATACTAACAAAGGCATCGACTAACTATTAGAATAAGGTGAGGCTATATGAAATTACAATTCCAGTCATGTGATCCCTGTCTTCATCTTTGTAACTTGGGCATTGTGATGGAGCTCGTTTCTGTTTAGTGGCCCAAACTTAGATGGAGGAGCATCAATATAAATTGTTATTCCTATTGAAATTTGGTCTTGGGGATTCGTTGACACTTCCATAACTCCTATAGTTAGTCTCGTTGCATAACCCATGGACTCATCCAAGTCATTTCTACTTCCAAACGCAATGTTATTTCTAAGAACCTCCTCCATTGATGCAAACTTTCTTTCTTCTATACATGGAATTCATCTTTGCCATTTATATAAATAAGGCGCAAAAACTCTTCTTACACTTTATAACTTACCCCAAAATAACATTTAAGCCCTTAAACCAAAAATGAAGCAGATAAGCCCTTTAACTCCACTAATGATGCAAATAAGCCTATCTCATTTATGGGCCAAACGATATTTAATGTTTAATATCACCTTAACAAAATGACTCCCATGAATGAAAATGGCTTATTTGCATAATTAGTGGAGTTGGAGAGCTTATTTGTTTTATTTTTAGTTTAAGGGCTTAAATGGTATTTTGGGGTAAGTTTAGGGGCCTAAGAAGGGTTATTGCCTATATACGGGTTCCCACTAATTGTTAAAAAATAAAGAAAGAATGTTGATATTACAAGGACAATGTTAAGTTTGAATCCTAACTAGTGTCAATTCCCAAATATTTTAGGGTATGTAGAATATCAAAATATAGGTAATGAATTTCATAATTGAAGTTTCATATCTTATTCAATGCATCCTGTTCACCAGAAGTAGCTAACTACGATGCTTCATGTAACACCCCATATACCTTAGTGAATAGATTAAAAATTATTTCAACATTCCTTGGGATTAGATTGATTAGATTTTAAGGACTAAATTGATTAGATTTAAATTATGTGAACCTTATGTGAAATTTTGAGATAATTGGGGGCTATTTTACAATATTAACTAAAAATTTAAAACATGTGGCAATTTGTAAACCAAGTCACTGGGGGTTTTCTCTAGAAAACTTTAGAAAGCAAAATCCCTTTTTCTTTTGAACTTAACCTCTCGAAACCCATTTTCTTTGCATCTTTCTTTTTCCAATCAATTCCCCTATCTGCTTCTCCCTTCTTTTTCCAGCCAAGATTAATGTGTAGGGACGCACTCTCAAGTTGAAATCCCTTCAATTTTTGCAGTTCTCTTCAACTTGATACTTTGATTTCCAAGTATAAGTTTTAAGTTATGAATTTGAGTTAGAATTTTGGGTAAATTATAGATTTTGTTATAATATATTAAAAATTAAATTAGTGAAATTTGGCTCTAAAACCTCTTGTTTAAGAGATTTTTGGATATTATAATTTTATTTAAAAATATTTGGATTTTTGGTATATATACGGTTTTTAGTAGAAGTGAGTTTTATATTTATGATTGAATTTCGTGTGACTTTTTGGGTATATGCACATCTTGAATGAGAAGTGGATTTTATTTGTCTATTTGAATTTCGTGTGAAGTTTATTGACTAATAATTTGCTATTTTTGTGTTGGTATTTCTAGCAAGGTCTGAACATATTTATTTAGAATCTTAGGTGCTGTTGTGGCTTAGTGCACTTGGATCTTATTGATTGCTTAAAAAATAATTGTATTATTAATATAAGAAAGCAAATTTCAAATTTTATGGGCAGAATCGTGAATTAGTACTAAGAATTTAAAGTGAATTGCTTTAAATTGCATTTGCTTAATTGGATGATTAAGGTATATGAATTATTTGGAAATTTAAGGTGGATTGCTTTACAAATACAATTGATTTTGTGAAATATAAATGAAGTAATATTCTTATATTTTTTTAGAAGTGTTCTAAATTTATTTGACCTTTGTATGTGTTTGTGGTTATGGGGTAAGTGGACCTAAACTTAAAGCTTGGGGTATTCAGTGGACCATTCGAGGTATTTAGTGGACCTCTGCGCAATAGTGTGAGTACCGTGATTAGTTCCGGTACAAGTGTTACTAGCACACATTAATGGATTCCATAGCATTGTGTGATTTTCGATTTTATGCATTGTGCTTATGACATCGTATTTGTGAGCATATGATTTTATTATATGAATTTGATTTAAATGTCATTGATTATTCGTTGACATATGTGATTATGATTTGAGATATTAAGTTATTATTTAAATATTAAGAATTATAATATTATGTGGTTTGGTTCCATTGTATCTCATGCTTTTTGTGTGTATAGGTCTAGGAGTCTTAGAACCCAAGTTTATAGCTTAAACTTAATACTTACTGGGTTTTTAGCTAATAAAATCCCCCCCATTTCAGATCTATAGATTGGAATAGCCATCACCAACTCGGGGAGTTTTCAATAGAGGTGTCATACGTAAAAGCTAGGACCTCATGCTTTGGATATGGAGGCAGATTAATATATTACCAAAACGATAATTTGTTTTTATTATTTTAAAAAGTATTTTGAAAAGTAATTGCTCTCATGTATTTCTTTTTTTTGTATAAATTACTTTTGTGTATATGACATTAAAATTAATTTAAATAGGCATAACCTGACTTATTTTATAACTTTGAGTAATCTGATATTTTCCTTAAGATGTTTCCCATTAAATTGGTTTTTCTTTATAAGTAATTGATTTATTTCCACAAAATTAAAAATTATTTGAAAGTGGACTTTTCCCATAATGAAACATTTTATATTAGAAGAGTTTTTTACTTCCGCTGCAATCTTTTTCTATAGATATTTCCTGCTGTTATTTTTTTTATTTTGTTAGTGCATTTCCTTACTTGATAAACCAAAAGGTTTACCAAAAAGGGGATGTTACACTTCATTTCCCTTCTTCCTCTTCTTTCTTATAAAAACCTTCTCGACCAATGTTTTGATGTAGTTCTTAGTTGGCCTCTCACAATGTTTTTAATAGGTTGGATTCATCACTAGGAGTTTTTTTTTTGTAATATTAGGGTCATCATAAACTGTTCTCGAACAATTAGGGGCCTTTTCCTCTTTCTTCTTCACCCTCATTGATGTATTACCCTTGAAAATATCATATTTCTCATGTTGATTTCCTATATGTGTTACCCTTAAGATGTTTCCCATTAAATTGGTTTTTCTTTATAAGTAATTGATTTATTTCCACAAAATTAAAAATTATTTGAAAGTGGATTTTTCCCATAAGGAAACATTTTATATTAGAAGAGTTTTTTACTTCCGCTGCAATCTTTTTCTATAGATATTTCCTGCTGTTATTTTTTTTATCTTGTGTAGTGCATTTCCTTACTTATAAACCAAAAGGTTTACCAAAAAGGGGATGTTACACTTCATTTCCCTTCTTCCTCTTCTTTCTTATAAAAACCTTCTCGACCAATGTTTTGATGTAGTTCTTAGTTGGCCTCTCACAATGTTTTTAATAGGTTGGATTCATCACTAGGAGTTTTTTTTGTAATATTAGGGTCATCATAAACTGTTCTCGAACAATTAGGGGCCTTTTCCTCTTTCTTCTTCACCCTCATTGATGTGTTACCCTTGAAAATATCATATTTCTCATGTTGATTTCCTATATTTGTTTTCCATGAACTCATCACCTTTACCATTTCTATTGCTTTGTCTTTAACATATGTCACCATTTTAGGGATTTCAAACCCAATCTTAGTAATATTCAACAATATATACCGAAGTTCGTCATACCTTTCCATTTCTGACCTTTTGTCATAAGCAATAGAAGAAGATATAATTAATTAATTTGTAAAAAAATGTTAACATTATTGTTAAACTTTTAAATTTGTTTAAATTTATTAACACTCAAAGTCTATTAAAAAATAGATATAATTAATTAATTGAAAAATCCTTCTGATTGATTTGTTTAATGCAACTATTGAATAATGAATATTCAAATATTTGACACAAAAAAAATAAAAACGTGTGTGGAGCATTAATTTATATAGATACACCTGAGATATTGAAATTTAATAAAGGGAACAAATTTTGCTATATCTTCCTTGCTAACTCATTTTTCCAACTTCTTAAATATTTAGATGGCGGTTATTATTCACATTAAACATTGTGTTTATTTTTTAAGGCAACGCTCTCAGATTGTCAACAACATGGTTAAGAACATGGTTTACTTGTGACACTATTTTTAAGATACTAGGATAGGAATGATTGCCCTAGGTATGATATTTAATATAAAAAAATTATATATATATATATATATATAAAGCTATAATAATCATGTGTATTTATCAAGATATTAGGTGAATATAATCATGTATATAATGGTTGGATGCATGGAAAACTAATTTTGTGTAATTTGCATTAAATAAGCATAGAAGAATATGTAAAAATTTGTATATGAGTTATTGGATATGTGAAATCTATATTTATTATTTATCAATTCAAATTTTGAGTTAATGTGGTGAATAATTGTTATTTTAATGTGAAAAGAGTTACAAAATAAATTTATTGACTAAAATAAAGGTAGAAAAATAATTGATAATTTATAATATATGATTAATATAAGGATAATAATGATAGATTTTATATAATATGTTGTTAATATATAATATTAAAGTTTTTTTTGTCAGTAAATTTGCTAAATATATATAAACAAAGGAAGTAATACAAATGTTTATAATTAATAATAAATAAGTATCTCTTTAAATTATTTTTCTCTTATTTTTTTTTCATACTTTAATTTTATTTGTATAGCAATAGGGTCATTTGCTTCACACTTGATTATTGCCAACCCCAATTCGGCAATTCCAAAAAAAAAGGAACAAAATTCACATATTTTTTTATACTTTATAAGGTTTATAATTTATGGGTAATTTTTTATTCTTTTTCAAGATTATAACTCTTTTGTCATTTTATTTAAAACATCTGAGATTAATTCTTTTATTATTATTGTCTCTTATTTTCAATTAAAATTAAATAACAGCATTGATTTGATTATTAAAACAGAAAGATTAATAGTTAGGCAAGATAATTTTACTTAGTTTGTCCATATCTAGTCTAGCAATGATATTAATAAATCAATTTTTCGAACACTTTCATTTCCTCCAAATTTTGGTTTTTTTAAATGATCTCTTTTAATTCTTAAGATTTTCTGAATTTTATACTGTTCAATATACTTCCAATTTATTATATATTTTTATTGATCCTATTAAACTAATATTACTGACTTTATTATCAATGGTACATAGAAAAAAATTATTTTTCATATAGAATTGAATATTATAAGATTAGTATGAATATCAAGATTAAAAAAAATCACTTTTAATATAATATAAGAAACAATTTTATTAAATGTATTTTATCAATTATAACCATATGTTATAGTAATTATTATCTTAAATTAAAAATAAAAATGGGTGACATATATGAGCACTTAATCAAACATATTTTTTAAAATTTATAATTTAATCTCAATCCTTGTATGTATAAAATTAAATTTATGTTGCATATTTTATTAGTTTTATTACTAATATAGAGACTGAATACAAAGTATATATGTTATTGGCTATTAGTCATTTTATAAACCTAGTAAGGAAAGTTTGAGGTCTGTGGTTATTGATACCATTAATATGATTCATATTGCTATAGTTGTAATATGTTTAGAAAAAAGTTTTCGCAAATATAGTTTAGTTAAGTACTTTTAATTTTTAAACTAAAAAATATAAATTATTGTAACTATGAATGATTAGTTAATTAATAATTAAAATAATTAATGAGTATTATTACTCAGTTAAAAGAGTTGATAGGTGTTTTGTAAAACAGTTATACAACTTTAATTACCATAACCATTATGATTATCTATCAAAAATAAATATGATTTTAACAATTTTGTCAGCCTATAATGGAACGAATTAGAAAATGGGGGGTTTTAAAAAGAAAACTATTTATATGCCATTTATTTGGACATCAGCTGGACAAGAAATAAAAAAATAAAGAAACCAGGACAAAATGTTCGAATAAAATATTAATAAACATAAACTAGAAGATTGGGACTTCAAATCTTCTAACAGCAAATACATGAAAAACACTGCAATTTATCAAACAAGAGGCAGAAAATGCAATACAAGTTTTAGGTGGGAATTAGATGGGGGTTAGTGAATGCACGATTAGATATATCAAGAGGCTAAGGGGATTTAATTCACATTTGTGTAAGGAGGTTACAACTTACTTTAATCGAAATTAGTCACAATTTTCTCCCTAAAAAAATAGAACAAAGCATATAAAGACAGCCCTATTTTCCTCCCCACAAAACAGAGCATTACTTTACAGGGTAGACACTTTGAACTTCAGTCAATGGCAGGCCTGTTAATTTCACTTATTGGTGTCATGGTTCCAGTTACGCATGAAAACACTTAAGTTGAAATACTTTTCAAGGAAAAGATGCGAAGAAAGTTCATGGCAAAATGGAGAGCAGCCCTATCAGTGGTGTCTTAAACCCAAGTCATGAAAGATTTGTTCTTGCAATTTCGATTTCAAGTAAGGTTTAAGATTATGGGGAAAATTGGTTCATTGGGTGATAGTAGGGAATTACTAGATAAATCTACGTTAAGACTTGGTTTTTGATTTGATTTTGAAATTACATTTCTTAGCATTCAATCATGTTGCACTTGGCTTTCTTTTTGCTTTTATTATTATTAATATATATTTTTTTTTTGTTATTTGATAACTTACATTTCCACTTTCATGTTTGCATCATGCATGTTGAAGGGCTGATTATGGCCAAATTCCTCCCACCAAATGATAACAAAAGTTTCTTTGCAAATAATGGCAAGGCAAAGGCTTTGTTTGAAGCACTAACAGAGTATTCACCACTAATTAAATTGGAAAATGGAGCATGGGCTATAAGATCTGTCTTTGTGGCCATTCCCTCTTTGTCTTCAAATGGGAATTATCTTCTTTTTTTTTTTTTTTTGTGTAGGAGGCTTGATGACGAGGCAATGGTGATGCGGAATCAACTCCGATAACTTTTGATGTTTATCAAAATTGCTGGCTCAATAGATCCCTACTGGAGAGATATGATCAGCTTCTCATCAATGGTGGCTGATGAGTTCAAAACAAGAAGAATGGTTCTGGATGTCTATGACAATCAAACCTATGTTAAGAAGTTCCTATTTCCAAGTAATATTTTTATGGAAGTCATCAACTACATGTGGGTCCAACAGGTCGACGAAGGCAGAGTAAAGTATCATTTTCAGTTTTAGCCTATTACATGTAGTACGTATTTTAGTAAGAAGGATGAAAATGATATGCACACTGAGTTGTTTGTTCATTCTGTTGTATTATGGAATGCAAGAGGATCATTGAGATCTCATTTCTAAGAAGCAGTTAACTTTCTCCACCGTCGAACTCTACCAGGTGCCATGATAATTTTCAACGTTGTTGTGTCTAAGAACTAAATACTTAGCGTTGGAAATGATCAAATCACGCATGATGAAGTTTTTATAGCTCCTACAATTAACAAGGTGGGAGGGATGATGTGTCAATGGTTCAAAAGTAGGGATAATGTTGCATGTGTGAAATCAAGTTCAAAAAAGGCATGATATATCTCCATTTCAATTACCCCAAGAATGTATGTGGGGTTGTCTATCTAAAGGCCATGCTAAGGAAGCTCCTCAAATTTGTGATTTTGTAACTAGTTGATATCAATACCTTTGCTTAGGGTAATGTAAGAGGGTTGCATGGGAATTGGGTGATATTTGTAACTCAGGTATGCTTTTGTGTTAATGCTATTGTGTTGATGCTTTTGTTATTTCTACCTTGTATGGACTACTCTTACTATGTTAAGGGAAAGTTTACTTGATATATTATCTATTTAGTACTTACGTATATTCCTCTGATCGATTAATAATGCAATTTGTTTTTAGGTCACTTTTCTGTTTTGTGTTCTAGCTATCAAACTTTACAGGCTTCTACTTTTGGAAAACAAAAAAAAAAAATTTCAATAGCTTCTACATAATTAACTAATGGGATACCATAATTACTCTTGAACAAAGTAACATAGATGAAAAAAAAAAAGGAACGAAGTAACTTGTTAACCTATAATTAAACCACAATTACGAAGAAGCTTTTTGTGCCACTGGTTATCAATGAAGGAGTGTCATGTCTTGTTAAGAAACAATTTCTAATCTCAAGGAAAAGGGAAAATTTTGGACTCTTTCAATTCAAATAAATATGAAGAAATTTCAGAATGACTATAAAATTACATGTTCTTGCATATTCCAAGCATTCATACTTGCACTAAGTACTAAGCTTTGGACATGGAAGTGGTATTTCTTTCTTTCAAATATAGTTACCCACTGCAATGTATTATTGTTAAGCTTATATGTCTAGTGCTATTGCAATTCTTTTTACTATAACATATGCTTTTTTATTTTTTCATGGTTGTTTCAGGATATCTAACAAAATGATTGCATCCTTTGCACAACTATTTTGCTAAGTGTAATCTACATTGAAGTTTTTCAATGACTTGGAGTAACCATTGTGGGATCACGAGTTGAGGAAGATTTTCTGATATGGCCCTAGATAGCATACCTAGAGGTGCTTTGATCTTGGAAGCTTATTTATGCAATCTTTATTTTTGGTTTTGTAGTAATGTCTCATTGTTGTCTCAGATGGTTATCTATCTAGTTGGACATTTCCTCTACCTAATATTAGAAGGCTAATTTTAAAATTGAACTTATTCAAATTTCACCTCTTCCATCTCTAGGAGCTCTTCAAAGTAACTTCAAGACACAACTTGTTTGCTATTGTCAATAGAAATAGTGTGGAGAACCCATAATCATTGGCATCAGAATTAACTAGTACTTCACTTTAGGACTTGAGATAGCAAAAATTTTGGATATTATTGGGATTGCTTTGGCCAACTTGATTGTAAGTCTTCAAATTTCAAAATATGACTAGAATTCCCTTGCAAATTTTATGATCTATAGCCTCATCTTTACAAACAAGTTTTTTAGCAACTATTTAGTCAAATAGCACAGTAAGTCTCCAAAAAAAAAAACATATTCTCAATTTAAGGTACAAATGACCTATAAGAAAATTTGCAATCTCTATTCTTTAAATGTCCAAATGAAGTATGCCAGCTTCCCATTCTTAAACATACATTTGTACTTGTGAGGATGACCATACCATTGGGAATAGTTTATTATAAAACAGGGGCAAATAAAGGATAGTAGATGTGGTAATGGTTTTTGTAAGGGACAAATATTGTAAATACAATGTAGGATCCCACAAAAATGATTTATAAAATACCCAAGGGCTGAAACAATAAGAAAATGCGAACACAACATTTCATCTCATTGATTAAGGATAACAAGGAAAGAACTAAAAGATACCAAAAAGTTATGTGCCATGATCATAAAAACATGCAATTATCTTCTAGTGATTTTACCTTGTATGGACTGCTCTTACTATGTTAAGGGAAAGTTTACTTGATATATTATTTGTTTATATACCTACATATATTCCTTTCTTTGATTCATAATGCTACCTCTACTCTATTTGGTTTTCTATTTTGTGTGCTGGCTATCAAACTTCACAAGCTTTTACTTTTGGAAAAAAAAAAAAAAAAGTCAACAACTTCTACATAATTAACCAACGGGAATGCCATAATTACTCTTGAACAAAGTAGCATAGAAGAATTTCACTATGAAAAATAAAGGAACAAAGTAACATATATTGATCGTCCTCAACCATACACATTGACTATTTAAAAAAAAGTTCTGATAAGTTTCATACAGAGAGACCATTTTAATTTTATCTCAGTTATTTTCTCTAACCAAATCTACCTCCAACATATATTAATCGTCCTAAACCATACACTTAGCATTTTGCAATAAAAGTTAACATCAAATAGGAATATTAGGAGGCCTGAGGTGAAGAAGTGCTTTCTTAATTCTCCCAACAACAGCTTGCAAGCGAGGGAGGGATGCTGCATATGAAATGTGAATGCAACTATCATCCCCAAATGCATCTCCAGGTACAAGAGCAACTTGTTAACCTACAATTAAACCACCATAACAAAGAAGCTTTTTGTGCCACTAGTTATCAATGAAGGAGTGTCATGTCTCGTTAACAAATAATTTCTAATCTCAAGAAAGGAAACAATTTCTCAAGGCAAAGGGAAAATTTTGGAGCCTTTCAATTTAAATAAATAAGAAGAAATTTCAGAATATGACTATAGAATTCGCTTGCAAATTTTATGACATTTAGCCTCATCTTTACAAACAAGTTTTTAGCTACTATTTAGTCAAATAGCAAAGTAAGTCTTCAAAAAACATGTTCTCAATTTAAGGTACAAATGACCTATTAGAAAATTTACAGTCTCTATTCTTTACATGTCCAAAAGAAGTATCCCAACTTCCCATTCTTAAACGTACATTTGTACTTACGAGGATGACCATACCATTGAGAATCCCAGAACCTTGAGGCGCAGACTACAGCGCAAAAGGGCTAAAGAGCGGAAAAGGCAACAGAAGCAGGTGGAGGCTGAGGGAAGTTCATCTTGCAGACCACGCCAACCTACCAAAAGGAACATGGTATGGGTGAGAAAAGAGAAAATGAGACTGTAACCTAGTCTTTAATGGAGAGGGATGACCAATCTCCAGTTTCTCCAAAGGTAGCATCTGTCATTGTGAGTCCAGACGGAGTTCTGAAAGCAACTTTTGAAGCACAAGAACAATCTGAAAATCTTGGAGGTGAATCAAAAGAAGATGGCACTATTTATTTTGGGGAATTCTCAGTGAATTTGTCATATCTGGTACTGACATTACCCTTAGTTTTCCAAGCTAAGAAGGAGGAGGAACCAATGTCTATGAGTTCCAAAAACAGACAGAAGAAGAGGCAATCATTGTTCCAACCCAAGATGATGAAGAGGAGGACATGGCTGACAAAATAGTGTTTGAAAAACCAGAAGAAAAGATGGCCAAACACATTAGGCCACTTTATATCAATGTTCAAATGGATGAGACTCCAATCAATCAAGTCTTGGTGGATAATGGAGCTGCAGTCAATGTCCTTCCAACTTGCATACTCTACAAAATAGGCAAGTCTCTTGGTGATTTAGTGCATATTGAGGTTTCAATTAGTGATTTTATAAGAGAGGCGAATAGTTCAAGGGGTGTGCTGCCTGTTGAATTAACAGTGGGAAATAGGACACTGATGTCTGCATATTTTGTGGTGGATACTGTTGCTACTTACAATGCACTTTTGGGGCGTGACTAGATTCATTCAAGTTGGTGTGTCCCTTCTACACTTCACCAGAAGCTGATTTTCTGGAATGGTGGCAAAGTTGAGGTGGTGTCTGCAAATGATAAGCCTTTTTCAGCCAATACCCACCTAGTAGAGGCTAGATATTATGAAGAAGACATTGGTACCATTCGGTTTTTTGGGATGAATAGCCATGGGAAACCGATTGGGATAACAGCATGCAATAGACTGTCATTGTCTAAGCGTGTCGTAGAGGAAGTCTGTGATGAATTTCTTCAGCCAACAACAATAATTCCTTATAGGCTGAAGGGAAAACTAAAAATTGAAAAAATCTAATGAAGCAAGCATGTCTAAGACAAGAAAGAGAAAAGGTTGTGTTGGAGATAACAAAGAAATTAACGGCCTATTTTGCTGAAAAGGCAGTTCAAGTGGACATGTTTGAAATTGTTCATGAAGGCGAAGAGGCAGACTAGGGTGATGAAATAACTTTGGAGGAGCTGGATCTTGCCCCAGCCAAGTTGGATGATTTAAAAGCTGAAGTTCAAGACCCACTGGAGGAGATCAATCTAAGGTCTGAAAGTGAGCCAAAGGTAACATTTATCAGTGACTCTCTTGAGCCGCAGACACGAGATCAAATTGTCAAACTTTTGCATGAATTTAAAGACTTTTGCTTGGGATTACTCAGAAATGCCAGGTCTAGATCGAAAATTGGTGGAACATAAACTGCTAATTGCAGAAGGATTCATACCGTATAAACAGCCGCCCAAACGCATGTCTGCAGAGGTCACCTTAAAGGTGAAAAAAGAATTGAGCGATTGGTAAAAGCAGGATTCATCTGGACATGCAGGTATGCAAAATGGTTGTCAAATGTAGTGCCTGTGCTGAAAAAGAATGGAAAATTAATAGTCTATTTTGATTTTCGAAACTTGAACTTAGCTACACCAAAGGATGAGTATCCCATGCCAATTGCAAACTTGCTGGTTGATGGAATAGCCAGTCACAAAATTTTATCTTTCATGGATGGCCATAGTGGGTACAACCAAATTTTTATTGCAGACACAAACATTCCAAAGACAGCCTCTCGATGCCCAGGTGCTGCTGGAACTTTTGAGTGGGTTGTGATGCCATTTGGTATGAAGAATATTGGAGCTACCTATCAAAGAGCCATGAATGCAATTTTTCATGATATGATTGGTAAGTTCATGGAAATTTACATTGATAATGTTGTGGTGAAATCACACGGGGAAGAAGACCACTTGGTCCATTTGAGGAAGGCTTTTGAGCAGATGAGGCAACATGGCTTGAAAATGAACCCACTAAAGTGTGCCTTTGGAGTGTCTGCAGGTAACTTCCTTGGGTACTTGGTGCATGAGCGTGGTCTGGAGGTTGACAAGAACAAAGCCAAGGCTGTGATTGAGGCAAAATCGCCACAGAACCAAAAGGAGTTACGGAGATTTCTTGACCAAGTTAATTTCTCAAGACATTTCATTTCTAATTTGGCTGGGAAAACCAAAGTCTTTTCTCCTCTGTTGAAACTCAAGTCTTAGGTGGATTTTAAGTGGGAAGAACACCATCAATCTGCCTTTGATATGATAAAGCGGCACTTATCCAAACCACCAATACTTGTACCGCTTGTGAAAAACAAACATTTAATTTTGTATATATCCGTCGCAAACGAGTCCATAGGATGTTTGCTGGCGTAGGAAAATGATAAAAAAATAGGAGTAGGCTGTGTATTACTTGGGTCGATATTTGACCCAAACCTAAGTGAAATATTCTTCGGTCGAAAAGTTGTGTCGTGCTCTCTTTTTTGTTGCAATAAAATTAAGACATTATTTGATTTATTCCGAGGTTTATGTGGTTGCCAAGACTAATATTGTCAAATATATGTTGTCTCGCCCTTTGTAAAGAGGCTAAATAGGTAAATGGATTCTGGCCTTGTCTGAATTTAATTTGAAGTATATACCACAGAAGGTTGTCAAGGGACAGGCACTGGCAAACTTTCTTGCAGATCACCCATGTTTGGAAGTGGAAGCAGATGAAGAAAAAGGGATAAACTTGTTTTCAATAAGTTTAGTTTCTTGGAAACTTGTTTTTGATGAATCTAGTACAGAAACCATATCTAGAGCTGGGGTCATGGTAATCTCCCCGTTTGGGCTAAAAACACAAATGTCTTTCCAACTGGAATTCGATTGCACAAATAATCAAGTAGAATATGAAGCTTTGATTATTGGTCTTGAGATGTTGGTGAAGCTTAAAGTATCCATGGTTAAGGTTATAGGGGACTCACAGCTAGTCTTGAAGCAATTTATCTGGTGAGTACAAATGTACTAGCCTTGCTTTAGCCCTTTATTTTGCCTTAGCTATGCAATTACTGGAAGAGTTTGATGATGTGTCCATCAGACACGTGCCTAGAGACCAGAACTATGAAGCTAATGAAATGGCCCAAATTGCTTCAAGTCTGCGAATTCCTGAAGGTGTAATGCAGAAAGTTGTAATAGTTGAAAAGCGCAATCTACCATCAATTCATCAACATGGCATGACAATTTCTACTTGTAGCATTGATGTCACCCAGATAGACTGGCGCTTTTCAATTATTCAGTACCTTAAGGATCAAAGCACTAAGGTATCTAAGAAAACCAAAATGCAAGCTCTCAATTATGTCTTGATTGAGGATGTGCTTTATAAAAGAGGCCATGATGAACTACTGCTGCGTTGTCTAGGTGCAGATGAAAGTTTCTAGATGTTATCTGATGTCCATGATGGGATTTGTGGTGCACACCAAGCTGCGATCAACATGCGCTGGTTGATTCGCAGACATGGTTTCTTCTGGCCGTCTGTCCTAAAAAACTGTATTACTTATGCTAAGGGCTGCAAATCTTGTCAAATCCATGAGCCACTTCAAAGAGTTCCAGCCTTTGAACTTAATTCTATTGTGAAACCGTGGCCATTTCGAGGCTGGGCTATTGACTTGATTGGTAAGGTGTACCCTCTTTCATCAAAAGGTCATTCATTTATTATAGTAGCAACGGATTATTTTACCAAATGGGTGGAGGCTAAACCAATGAAGAAGGTAGATCAATCTAATGTAATCAAATTCATCAAAGAGGACATTATTCACAGATTTGGTCTGCTAGAAACAATTACAACAAACCAAGGCACAGTTTTGTCAGCCATCAAGTGGAGGCATTTGCAAAGGAAATGGGTTTTCATCTGTTAAATTCCACTCCACATTATGCACAAGCTAATGGGCAAGATGAGGCTTCTAACAAGGTGGTGATTAATTTGCTTGAAAAAATGGTGGATGACAACCCTAGACGCTGGCATGAACTGTTGTCTAAAACATTGTGGGCTTATAGAACTTCACAAAGGAGTTCAACTAAAATGACACCTTTTATCTTGACATATGGCCACGATGTAATCTTGCCAATGGAGTTAACAGCCAGGTCTTTGAGAATAGCAATTCAGCATAACCTCCAGTTTGGGGAATACGATGAGGCCATGATGCTTGAGCTTGAGGACCTTGAAGACACACGCTTGATAGTTTTGGATAGGTTGCAAGCTCAAAAGCTCAAAATTGTAAAGTCTTACAACAAAAGAGTGAAAGGTAAAATCTGGCAGTTGGTGACTTAGTCTGGAAAGCAATTTTACCTCTTCGTAAGAAAGATCACAGATTTGGAAAGTGGTCCCCAAATTGGGAAAGACCATTCCGAATTCATGAAGTGTTGAAAGAGGGTGCTTATTGGTTAGAGTCACTCAATGGAGAGCTTCATCCCAAAAAAATCAATGGAATTTATCTCAAGCCTTATTACCCCACAATTTGGGAGGCAAGAGGAATGGAGTCCCAAGAAGCTCTCTGAGTCAGGTTCACACTTCTTTTTGTGCATAATTAAATTGGGTTTCTTTCATTTATTTCATTTTGAATGAGAGCAGAGCAAGTTTGATTAAGCGGCCATGGCTGGCATGGATGGCTGGGTGCACTCAGACAGAGTTAGCTGTGAAAAAGTTGGGAATACTTGCTGCAATCATCTTGGGATTTAGTAGATTTTGCACGTGGCCTTTGAAGTTTAGAGTCTGAAAGGTAATTTAAAATTTAAACACTTGGATTTATTCCCATAAAACCAAGTGTTGGGGGGCATTGTTTACACCTAAAAATAAACTAATAGGGAAAGGCTACGTGTCAAGGTGAAGCCCAATTATCAAGAAAAGTCAGCAGGCTAGATTTGGGCTAGGTTGGATTATAATTTAAAAGCCCATACGGATTTTTAAAGAAGCTAGATTTTAGGTGGCAGAAGATAACATAACTTTTGGTATTTGAGTTTGATTTAAGTTAGGAAGTTGAGAGTTTTTAGGAAGAGGTTATCTCTAGGGTTTTATTAGAGATAAGATTGAGTAAAAACTATTAACTGCCAGACAGCTGCCAAACATGGAACCCCCACTGCTCGATCATGGTGGGAGAGGGCCGAGAAACATGGAAGAGGTTTCCCAGCACCGAAGAAAGAAAAACAGGATGAAGAGATTAGTAACAGATGGCCTGCCCTACACACACACACTGCCCAAAGCATGTTTTTCAATTTGCAGACTACTTTTTCCAGATTTCAGCAATAGTTTCTAGATTAGTTTACCAGATCTATTCTTGTTCATAGCCTTAGGTTAGCTTTTTCCATCTTTGTTCATATCTTTTGTCAAAGACTTCAATTTAAGTTAGTTTTTAAGCATTTTGAAGCAATTCAACCTGCAAAACTGGTCTACCCTATTGATTTGGTTAGGTCCTCTTTTTTTTATGGATTCAGTTATGTTATTTGTTCATGTAAATAGGTTGAATGCTTTCTGCCTTTGTTCTTTTGTTTCTACACAACAACCAGACATGTAGTTTATTTAATTTCAATTTCCAGATTTAATTTTATAAGTTTCCAGACTTTAATCATTTCGTAGTTTCTTCTTCAGTTTTAGTTATCAAGTAGTTTAACTATTTTTATTTTAAATCTGCAAGTAATTAAGTTTAATTATTATGGATTGCATAGTAAAAATCATTGTCTGTGATTTTACATTTTCTACTGTCTGCGAATTTTATTTTTATGGCATGTTGTTTCCTTTTATTGATCTCATGTTAGATTAATTGCCTAAAGATTGTGTTAATTTAGAATTTGTAGCTTTTATTACGCTTTTGTGGTTGTAAAGTCCTTGGAGGTTTCTAACGAAATTAGTAACCTATTTTGCAGAACTCCATCTTCTGTTTTGCAACATCGTCTAGGGCGCAATTTATTTCACAAATGTTCTTTCCAACCATCCCATTGGAGGTCGATCGTTGAAAAGAAGAAGGGTTGTCTGAAAAATCTTGTTTTCTTGTTTTTAAACAAAATAAGTGGCACGCATAACAACCAAACTCACATGGTAAAGGCCGGTTGAGAATTTTTGGGGAAACATATACAATGGATGAATAATTAAAAGTCTATGAATAATGATAATATTAAAATAGAAAAATATTTATTCTCTAAAAATATGAAAAAACAATAATTAAATAAGATAAATTAATAAAAAAATCATCTATTATTCCTAGACATAAGTCATAAATATGAATTATTTTATTAATTATCAATTAACAACTATAATTATTAATTATTCTTAATAATTAAACTAAATAGAACTAATATTTTTAAGGATAATATTAAAAAATTTATGCAGCCATCCATTTCCAATTATCCATCTATTATTCATTGTATTAGCTTTAAAAATGGATAATGTGTCCCATGAAAAAATCAATAATGTTATAGTTTAAAAGTTATATATGATTATAAATTTATAATTGTAACATATTATTAAAGGAGTGGAAGTTAAGGATCTAAGTTATTTATTGACAAATTTTTTAATAAAAATAAAATATTTTAAGTTTAAATCGTATAATGTACATATAAGTTAAAAGATGAATAATAGTTATTTTCATATAACCAAAGTCTAAATAAATATATATATATGATATAATATGAATTTTATGTAAAAAAATTAAGTATATAATGATTTATAATTTTATAATTTTATATTACATTATTTTACAGCTATATGATTTAAAAAAAAAAAAAAAAAAAAAAAAAAAAATCGTTTAAAATCCTGTGAAGCACAGGAGATTGGGATGGGAGTACTTGGTAACATGCATGTATCCTAAAAATCAGGCGCAACGACCACGTTTACCAAATTCGCAACACGTGTCCTGTCTTTCTGCCGCTGCATTTTCCTCGATTCCTCCTCCTTCTCCTCTCCCCGCACGGCTACCCAAGCTTTAGTCAAATTCAAATCTCCCCCTCAATCGGTTTCTTCAATTTTCATTTTCATTTTCTTTCAATTCCCTGAATTGTAACCCTAATTACAACTATAATCCCTTTTATATCTTTTCCTCTAACTGTTTCCTTTGCTGTTCTTCATTCTCCATATTTTTGTCCCAACAATTTTCCATTCCGTCTTTCCGATCGAACATTCATTCGATTCTTTCTGTTTTCTTGACGGATTTCTTCTGTTCTGGGTTCTAGGTGATATATGAATGCTTTTTGTGCGTAGAGATGGATGTCTTTTGTATCAAGTTGGTCGATCAGAGGGAGATTGTTGAGAAAGAGGGTTAGAGGTAAAATTCTGAATCACATAATGTTTGATTTCCATTGTTTCTTGAATAATCAAGGTATGTTGGATTCAATTCTTTGTGGGTTTTTTGAAATTTCTAATTTTTCATCGAGTTAACCCAACGTTTCTGCTTTCTTTGATTTTGTGTAAACATTCTTTGAAGAATTCATATTGAAAGGTGGAATTTTTGACATTTAACTCGGTCGATTTCATTTTGCTTTGTTGCATGGTATATTTGAATAATTGCGACTTCTTGATTTTTAGTCTTTGTTTTTACAGAAATTAAGGAAAATTTTGAAGAATCAAATAGGAATTCCAAATATGATGTTTCATCTTTCGAGTTGAATAATCAATAAAAATATGTAAAAAAATTTTAGAGAGAGAGAGAAAAAAAAAGAAGGAATTTGGGCTGATCTATCTTCGCCTGTGTCTTGCCTCTCTGATATTTGTCGCCTTTTTCTTCATTTTCTTATTAAAAATATGTTATTCTTTATAATTATAGGATCTAGCCTGTACTGCCAACCTGCTAAAGTTCTATTGACCGGGGTAGGATGTCCACCATCCATTTGAAACGAAGCAAAACTGAGAAGTCTTTCTCAAATGAAGAACAGCAAGCCAAGGTATACTAAATCATAACGTTTGTACCGCAGTTAATAGGATTTCCTAATAATATAACAATGCAAGCGGTATTAAAGGAGAGCAATGATGTTTTTTCTTACCATGTGGTGCGTACTCTAGTTGTTGCTTACCAAATATAAATCCTTGATTCTTGGGTCAAGATCAGGGATTCAAACCTATGGTAGCTAGGTGTGCTCGCTTCACTCGATACTTAAAATCTCAATGAATTCTTTCCCCAATGAAAATATATGGTGTGATCACTTGGAGGATATAGAAGTGAACTTTGACAGGGAAACCACTTATATACTTGTAAATATATACATAAAATGAGGAAAGAAAAGCTTTCAATCTTCTAGTTAATGCAATGGGGAAAATAAAAATAATGCAGTAGCAAATTGTTGCACTAATAAATAAATAGTAATTTGAGTTTGAGCAATGATAATAAATAGTGATAATAGAAATTTGAACAAGTTTCCACTGGTAAAATATTTGAAAGATTCTAAATTTTATAGTTTCTTCTGTTTATAGAACTTTCTATTCATAAAATTAATTCTTTTTTAACCAAGTTGTTTCAAATAAACTCAAGTGTACGATGTGACAGACCTAATGCATTGTGATGGCAGGAAAGAAGATTACCTAACATTACATCATGGAATTGCATGTGGTGCAGGAATGAGAACATGTAGAATTAAAAATGGAAATGGAATTTTCATCTTCTTTTATCCAGACTTTACATGCAAAATGTTAATGTGTAATGTGTTATCAGTGAGTCTCCGTGGATATTGTAGGATTTACATTTAGAGGAAACTGTGAGGAGGTAAACTAATTATTTTTCCAACTCACTTCAGATTGATGCTGTTAGAAAATTGATTGGGCCTGTAGCAGATAAGCTTCCAGTTCTTTGTTCTGATGCATCAATATCAAGGTACCTCAGAGCAAGGAACTGGAATATAAAGAAGGCAAGCAAGATGCTGAAAGAAACCTTGAAGTGGCGGCTGCAATACAAACCAGAGAAGATACGATGGGTGTGCATTCAGTGCTTTACACTCTGTTTCTGGTAGTTTAGTTTATTTTCTTGAGTATTAGAAAAACCACTCACCTAATATGCAGAAAGAGGCTAATTATTAAGTTATTATTTGTGATTGTGATCACTTTAAAGAAGCGATTAAGTTGGTTGACATTGATTCCTTGACTGAATCATGCTTTACAGCCGCAACAAGGAATATTCAACTAGTTTTTGATCTACACCCTTCTCACTCCTTATTAATATGATGTTTGTTTGTTGCTATCTTAGTGATAAAATAAACTACTATTGGTTTGAGCAATGGCCTTAAAGCTGCCTCAAAATCATGTCACTTATTGCAGTAAAATGCGTATTTATGTATTTCAATGCTAATATTTTTGTGAGTTATGGAGAGATTATTATTTTCTTGCTAAGATCATCTTTTGTAATGCTCTTAGGAAGATGTTGCACATGAAGCTGAGACTGGAAAAATATATAGGGCTAATTACCATGACAAGGTTGGAAGGACAGTTCTTGTTATGCGACCTGGATTCCAGGTGAATTTATATTAGGTGGATGAATTTGCAGTACTTCTACTCTTGGTATTGATTATGGTAACATGCTGATGATTTGTACAAGTTTACCATTTCAGAATACAAACTCATCTGAAGGGCAGATAAGATACTTAGTTTATTGCATGGAAAATGCAATAATGAATATGAAGGAAGGCCAGGAGCAGATGGTTTGGCTAATTGATTTCCAAGGGTGGAACATGTCATCCATATCAGTGAAGGTGACTAGGGAAACAGCTCATGTGTTACAAAATCACTACCCTGAAAGACTTGGCTTGGGAATTCTCTATAATCCCCCAAAAGTATTTGAGTCTTTCTGGACGGTATGTTTAATAATCTTGAATTCTTTATATAATCTTCTCATCCAAAGTTGAATTTTATGTTACCTAGTAAAGTAGTGATAGTGTAGGTGGACAGATATTTATAATTTAGTAAATCCAATATTCATATGTAGTCGGCTACCAAGTAGAGAAAAAGATAAAGTTCACTTCTTGTTGTGAATTTTTTTATATATACAAAAAATTGTTTTGCAATCCAAACTGCTAAAGACTGCAGAACATTAACCATTGGATGATGAGGGGCAATGCTAGGTTTCTTCTTTCTATGTAACTTCATTATCTTTGAACTTTAATCTGTTTGGTTTAAATTTATGTGTCCATCAAATTTGAAGACCTGCCATTTATTGCAGATGGTGAGACCATTCATTGAGCCCAAGACATATAAGAAAGTAAGGTTTGTCTACTCAGATGACCCTCCGAGCCAGAAGACAATTGAAGAACTTTTTGATTTGGATACACTGGAAACTGCATTTGGTGGGAAAAACGCTAGTGGATTTAACTATGATGCATATGCGCAACAGATGAGGGAGGATGATGCTCGAAAGTCAGAACTACTCAACACTGGATGTACTACATCAAGTTATCCTTCATCAATTACATCTGAATCACATCTTTCAGACGGTGATTCCGAAGCCTCTGATCAAAGTGAATTATCATCTGGCGACGAAGCAGCTTCTTCTAATTTTCAGGGCATTAATGAGAAGATACAGCAAACTTTGTCACTTGGTTGATGATATTGCAAAGGGTGGAGCTAAAGAGGCAAACAAGTCCACAGCTTACATGAGAAGATGCAAACAATCGTGGTTTTAATCATCCTTTCTAGTTTTTAGCATGCAAGATTTATAAGCTTATGCAGATTTTTAGCATGCAAGATTTATAAGTTCATATAGATTGTTAGCTGCATTGGTGCAGCCAACTAATTGAATGCGACTTACATGTCAATGGGCTGTTGTCATTTGTAATGATTCTTCCCTAATTTCCAATAATAATTTGTGAAACGTGAGATTACTCTGTTCTTCCATCCATGAATTCTAGAAGAGGAAATCAATGGTGGGTGGACTAACCTTTGGAAGAAAACACGTTGCATGCTTTTATTGGATTATTATTGGAATTGAAAGCTGTGCATGCTGGTCTGAATTTTGATTTCATCAATGAGATGGTGAGTTTAGAATTAAGTACAATTTAAAGGGTGCATATTTCAATTAACAATATATCATGGCATTCGACCAAGGGTTATGGTCTAGTCTTGGCAAGGTTTGTTCCTTGTTTTGTTGATCAGATTCGATTTTTTCAATGAGTTCAATGAAGATGAAGTTTAATTTGTTAAGAGGTTAATGAATTAAATTTTTTTTATAAATTTTTTAATCTTAACATAAATAATTTCTGTCACATAAATGAAGGTAAAATTTTCAATGCAGGATTTTGAACCAAATCAATAAAGAATTTAATCTAATTCTTATTTCAAAAGTCTAATACAAGACTTTTAACTCATATTTAGATCATTCTTCATTTCTCATTAGACTCTCTGGATCAGCATTCTCTCACTAATTTTTTTTTTACTATTTTTGTTTATTTAATCCAAAGGGGACAGCAGTCCTGGCAGCCAACTTGTAAAGAAAGCAAGAAAGGAATAAAATTTATGTTGCCCATCTGGAGTAATCATCATTGGCACAAGTCCATACTACAACATAGAATTAGAAATTCATTGCCCATTATTTTACTAAACCCAACACTTCTGTTTTAAAAAACACTGGCAGCGGTACGATTCACACAGCAAATTCTTCTCGGTAGTCCCAATCCTCAACATGCAATTAAGAGTTAGGTTTAGAGATCACAGGTGAAGTTTAATGACAGCATGTAGGTTTTAGTGAGATTTGAATTAGCATTGAAAACCTAATGTAAAACTTGGCTCTGGATACAATTCTATATGGAATTGAGAAAAATCAAGATATTTGATCAATTACAAAGTTATGAATAATAATGAAAAGATTAAAGTATTTTTAACAAATTAATATACTAACAAAATTTATTAAAAATACTTAAATAATTTTACAAAAATAGAGTGCCTGAATATCTTAATTTTCACTTTTCTTATCCTATGTTGCAGCTAAATAATTTTGGATGATCATTTGGTAACATCATTTCTGAAGAAAGTATATTAACAATTTCTTTTGGTAAGGATAGAGGAATACTGGAAATGTATATGTAAAAAATTGAAACTTCTTAAATCAGGCTCATAAAGTCTGTGATCACAAATTTTTTTTTTTT